>JANRGW010034527.1:0-44028 GCA_024733675.1 Psilopsiagon aymara | reverse complement strand
AGTGAACTGGAGGGGAGGGAAGGGGGGAGGCAAAGGGGGGGCCGGGGATGTGGGGTCAAAACAGTTTGTAAAAATCTGTTTCACAAAAGCTGTTGTTCCCCTCGGGGCAGAGAGAGATTACCGTGGCTCAGTGTCTATCAAACACGGGAAGAGAATAGGGCCAGGGGCAATGAGACAGCTTCCGAGTATGAAGGGCCCTTCTTCTTCTCCGCAGCAACCAGCAGCCTGCCAAAGAATTCCTGTAAGCTCTCGGCGGCTTTGTGTGCCTGCCCGGGCTGTGGGCAGCACTGCAGCAGGCCTGCCTATTGTCGGCAGGGCTCAAAGGGAGCAGGGGAGAGAAAAGGGGAGCTGGGGGGAGGAAGAG
This sequence comes from Psilopsiagon aymara, assembly GCA_024733675.1. NCBI lineage: Eukaryota > Metazoa > Chordata > Aves > Psittaciformes > Psittacidae > Psilopsiagon > Psilopsiagon aymara. Next base: position 43,664 of record JANRGW010034527.1, on the reverse strand, counting down.
GGCTTAAGGGGGCTTGTTGTTATCAAAGCCGCAGAGGTTATTGTGCTGGAGCAGAATCACGCTGCTTCTGAGCCCCTTCAGTGTGTCTGTTAATGGAGGCGCTGCAGGGAGACAGAGGGTGGGATTTGCTCCATGTAAACTTGCCTGGGTCTCCCTCTGCGTGCACTTTGCTCACTCACACCTCTGGCTCAGAGCACGCATGTGCCGAGGTGGCAGGTGGCCTTGCACCCTCCTTTCTCATATCCACTGGCATCCAAAGGCACCTGCCAAGGGATCCGGGCTCACCTACGCTCTCACTGATGGACACGCTGTAGACGCACGCTCAGATGTGCACAGGGCAAACAGAGAGCTTGCACACACAGATGCAACCACTGGCTACCCACAGAATCAGAAGTATACACACACATCCAGAGCTGCAAAGGCAACTGTTCATCGCTGAAGGCATCTACAGCTGGACACAGGTATACTTGATGGCTCAGATACATACCCTCAACATCTGGGTGCAAGTTCTTAATCAAAACACATAGATAAATGCATGCACAACAGCATGCAAACACACTTCTCCTGGCATGCTCAAATGAGAAAGTCTTGAGGCCATGCCTCAGAGATCATGAACACGTGGTATATTTAGCAGAAGGGACGTTAAGCCATGTTGTTTTCAAAGCTTCACCTACATCACAGGAAAGGAGAAGCTGAAGGCCGCTGGAGAGTGAAATCCTCAGGAAGGGGCTCGTGAGCAGATGCCTGTTGTCAGTAGTTCTGCAAATACTGATGCCGTGTGTCATGAGCTAACAATCTCCCAAAACACTGTACTCCAAACACCCTCTAAACACCCTGACTGACCAGAGGAAGGGCCTGATACTGAAACTGGGACATGTCCCAAGGGTCCACAGAGTCAGGGTGGGCAGGGTGGAAGAGCCAGATCCTTCAAACTCTGGCCTGATTTGGACCAGGGACAAGTGAGCCCTGATACAAGACAGTTCCCCAAGCCCAGCACGTAAGTCCTACACACTCCATGATCCAACCTCCTGCTGTGGAAACCAAGCCATTGAACCACAATAGAAACTTTTAATGGGGAGCAGAGCACCTATCTCCTTATCCCTCTAAACTTGCCCAGGTGAAGTACCAACTGGAGCCCCTCCAAGGCACTGTGCCAGAGAAGCCTGCATATCAGATTCACAGCCAAGACCTTGATGAAATTGGGAAATCCCAGAGGCCTGGCTGCAAAAGGAAATCACTCTGAAAAAAAACAAAACAAAACAAAACAAAACAAATCATCAACAAAGCCTCCTTTTTTCTGGTCAGGAATTTTTCTTCATGCCCTTGTCTACTAGGCTAGTAGAAGCTTTGCTCCACAGCAGTCAAATCCACAGCTGACCATAGCTCTGGTCAAAACAGCCTTCACTTGCTGAGCGTGGATAGTGGAGAGCTGGTGTATCACACAACAGCCAAACCCTCTCCTATTCCCAGGGTGGCTCCACATATCAGCCCCAAGGAGACGACTCACCCTTTGGCCCAGTGCTTATCCACCATGCTGGTGCTAGTCATATCCTGCCAGACTCACAGAAACACTCACATCTAGGAGACCCATTCACACACACGCACTCACACACATGTGCACACACATGTGGGGTGAGAGTAATTCAGCTGCACCCAGCACCTTGTTCCTCATCTCTTCTCCTCCCACTTCCACCCCATTGCCCAGCAGATGCTGCTGAGCCAGCCCAGGAAGGCAGGGAGGGAGCTGGGAAGGGGGATGAAGAGGTACCCCAAGAGGGAGAGCGGCAGCTTCCAACAACCCTGGTAGGAAAAGTAGGGGGGCTGAGTCTATGGGGGAGGGGATGGAGGCAAGGCAGGGAGGGCTTCTCATTGTGAGGGAAATTTTATTTTTAACAGATGCTAAGGCAGATGGCACAGAATTAACAGAAAATGGGAGAGGAAAAAAGAGGAAGAACATTACTGGCTCCAGAGAGAGTGGACATTAAAAAAATAAAGAATAAGGGAATGAAAACAAGTTTAAGTACTCTCTCCAGAGGAGGGGGGGAGGGAAAGCGTGAGGCAGAGCAGGGACGAAGCAGCGTGATAATAACCAAAGGCGTGAAATTGCAAAAGTAAAATTTGTGGCACTCGGGAGGGGCTGATAAGGCCCCAGCTTCATTGCAAAACTCACTCAGAAATTACTGATGTGATGTTTTAGCCTTTATCATTAATAATAATCGAGAGTGGAGAGGGGGTGGGGGTGCCTGAAACAAAGAGGGAGAGAAATCGCACGAGCATCTGAAACCTGGGGAAGGAGGAAGAAGCAGCAAGGGGATAGCTGAGGGAGAGGAGGGGTGCAGGGAGGGGGGAGAGGATCAGAGAAAAGGGTCCAAATGAGGGAGAAAAGGCAGGAGAAGAGAAGGGAAAGATGAAAAGGGAAAAGGAAGCAATGCCAGCCCAGAAAAAAAGAGGAGGAGGAAAGAGACAGAAGAGGAAGGTTAAAGGACATAGGAGAACAAAGGGGAAAGGCAGACAAACAGGAGTTGGGGAAGAAAACGTCAAAAAGTAAGGGGCGGGGGGGAAAGGCAGCTGGAGGGGAGAAGAGAGTGAATGAGTGGAGAAATTATAGCAGAGATGAAAGAGTGGGAGAAGACAGACTGCAGGACAGGGAGTAAGAGAGGGGGAGACAAAGAGATATGGCCCTGCCACTCTCCTCCCAAATTAATCGAGGATACATCAACCCAAGCCACTAAAACAGAGCTATTATGAATGGGTTAGTCACAGGTGGAGTTAAAGGCCTACAGAGGGATATTAGCCAAAATTGAGTGGCTTTTAATTTCTTTCTAACGAGAGATTGTGGCTGGGGAGCCAGACACTGCCTCAGCTTAGCTAGGCCTGAAGGCAGCTAAGCACGGGAGCCGGCAGCTTCCCACAGCCGTGCTAAACCACAGGCGAGCTGACCTGTGCAGTACATGCAGCGAGGTGGAAAAGGCACACGTGAGCTGACCTGCCCACTCCTTGCAATGAAACGGCAGCACCACGTGTCACAGCATGGGGATACAGACAACAAAGCTGGCAGGGAACCACCGGACCACTCTGCCTCCTCTCTGCACCATCGCTGAGCTGTGCCGACAGACAGACAGACAGACGGATTGAGCTCCAATGCTTCACAACCCATCAGTGACTGGGGGGCATTCACCCTGCCCATCAGGGCTTTGGTTTTTACTGGGAGGAAGATCCCCCTGCACTGCAGCCTGCTCATTGCCCTCCTGGAGAGACCAGGGAGCTTCGACACAAGACCAGGACATCTGGGTTCTATTTCTGGCTCTGCTGCTGGCAATTCACCACATTTCTCCATTTCCCCATCTGCTATCTGGGAATAATGCAGTATTGTTAAAACTAAGCACTTAAAAATGGTGAATCAGACCATCTCCCCATTCCAAAATCATGAGATTGGTTTAAAAAATCATGACACCTTCAGCAAGGATAGGACCACATGCAGGAGGATTCACATAACTTTAGAGAACCTGGTCTATGGGACTTCATCTTCCACACTTATCTACAAGATTCAGAAAGTGATTTCTTTCTTTTCCTGAGCTTAAAGCTCACAGTTCATCTGGCCGCATGATGTTGGGATGGTGCAGAAAAAAAAGAAGTCTCCAGAACTGGCAATACTAAAAAGTTTTTTATTCTCTAGAGCCTTGTGCAAGTTCTCTATGAAAGCCTCTTACTTCCCAAAATTTAATCCATTAAAATCAAAGGGAGGGCTCAATTTCTAGCAACTCTCCCTGAAGCAATTTCAGGGGAGGGGGAAGAACACAACAAAAGTTGTGGAACCGTGGCAACATCCACCTCTGACATTTTCTAAACAAAAACATTTGCTTTGTGACTGAAAATTACTTTACATTTTTAAGTTCTAGACCATTTAAGGCTTAAAAAGGACTTTCAAATGGTAAAAATTTGCACCGGGAACAAAATATTTCATTTGATCCAATACAAAATTTTGGACACAGGGGGAAGGAATTAGGGTCAGGATGAAAATGAAATTATTCCTTTGGGAAAGCATTACATATTTTTACTTCTTTTCCTATTTTGGAGTACTGTCATTTTACAAATTCTCATAGAAAAAAAGAATTTATTTCCTGCCTAGATCTAATTCCCAGCATATAGATATAGAGGATAGAGATGTTTTAAGAACTACAGATGGAATGTGCTGAGTATCTTAATTTATGCTTTTATTTCATACATTGCCCATATGATCCAGCCTAAAAAAAATCCCACATACGCCTTTACTTTGTTACTGTTCAAATACTCACACATCTTCCCCTTTCCAAGTTGAATACAAGCTTGATTTTGCTGGTTGTGGAATTCACTCAGGGGTAGATGTGCTTTCAGGTAAAAGACACAAACCAGATGAGCACATGTGACCTCTGAGCCAACAGAAACACTTCTGCAGAATATATGTGAGAGTGCTTCTGCAATTCAGGGTGAACTCATGTGACAGTGGCATAGAAGCACAGTGGTACATGTGATTACACAAGCAGTGCTCTTTATAGTACATGTGCCAAGAACATTATATATGTGCTAAGTCATAAAACTCCATAGAAGCTGCTCTCAGTGCATGGAACATCACATGAAATCTGGTAACAGCCATGTCTAATAAGAATTCAACTACTAATCATCTACTAATTCACCTGAGAAGAAGTCTTAAACTTGAGAGACAACCGCTGTTAGTGGCAAGGTAAACCCGTATCACTTCTCTGGATCTTACTGAAACCTTATTCTTCCAATTAAAGAGCCTTCAAAAAGAAGGGACAACATTAATATAGGGGTGTCACCCTGTGCTGGGGGCAAAGGATGCAGAGGCAGAGCTGCTGGGTTCCAGGCTCAACTTGGCTTCAGCGCTATGCCTCCAGCCCCATCAGAAAACATAAGTAGCTGTCAGGTGCATTTAAAACATCATAGGCTATCTTTCTTTTAAAGACACAAGAGAACAATCATGTGCCTTCTCTTAGTCAAATGGTAAATTCAACTGCAAGAGGTCAGCAGTGCTGGTGTCTGGCTTGTCCATCTCCTGAGCCTCCTCCATCTCTTGAGCTAGAGAATCTCCTATCCATTCATCAGGAAACAGTCCTATGGCATGAAGTTCAGCCTTCAGGGAGAATTTACTTTCTCACTGAGATGGGGAGACCTTAAGAAATATTTCATTGTGGACAGAAAAACAATATCCTAGGGTATGAATATGCCAGAGGATGGAGGAAAGCAGACATAAGTGATCAGAGCACATGGGAAGTGCACAAGAAACAGAGAGGAGAGAGACAGGGCCTCAGAAATCAAGCACAGAATAATGCCAGTGTACACCCTTACTCAGAGACCTCCAACTTCCGTGTGCAAGTTTTCCAGCTCCCTCATGCACTGGCTGAGCATCCAATGTTTCCTGTTGATGATTCTTCTGCCTTGTCTGTTGGCACAGAGCAAGGACCATTCCTCCTGTCACTAAAACTGTTTTCAATAGGCACTGTCCCCCCTGGGCTGCCAGCTGAGGCCACTCCCAGGAGAGCTACACCCCTCTCAGAGTCTATTAAAGCTCAATTACAGGGGGCTGACTGGCCTCCTTGTCTGGCAAAGGGAGGTAGGATGTTCCTCTCCCTCCCAGGGTCAGGGCTGCTTTACCATAGCCTGGCCAGCTCACATCTATGTATCAATTTAATAAGATCACATCAAGTACAAGAGGTGAGGAAGGCAGAGTGAGGATAAGCTGCAAGGCACCAGCTCATAAAGCCACCAGTGCCTGCTTAGGCAAGACTGGCTGGCCCAGCAATGACAAAGGGTGTGTTGCTGATTTACACTGCAGTACAATGGAGCTATCTTGATTTACACTAGCAGGGACACAGTGGCCCTCCTCGCTTCACAGGCTCTGTCTCACCAGCATCTTCCCATGCCAGCTCAGCACAGCATCTGATCCACTGGTGCTTTCCCAGGGACTAAAACCACTCTCTCCAATGTGTTCCACTTCCATTCTACCACCACCCTGCTCCTCAGGAGGTTTTGCATCTCCAGCTGCTAAGTCCTGGCCTTCCCTTTACATTCGCAAAAAGCTGTCATCAACACCAACACAAAAGTTTCTATCAGGGATAAATAGCTTCCCTCCCACCTACACCCTCCATCCTCGTATGTGTCTTCTGGGGTTTGTGTCCATAGACAGAATTATACAAATAGATCAGTCATACAGATAGCAGTCGTGTTTCATTTGTTACTCAGAATCCTTATGGGCAAGCAAAATAAGAGAAGCTGAAATAATGTAAAAGCATTTATTTCATTCCTCATCCCTAAAGGATCCATGTTTTCCAAAGCTGCTTACACCAATGAAGAAGACGTGGGCAAAGGAAAGGGGGACACACCTTTACACTGAAGGTCTAACTTCAGTTTAGCATGTCCCCATCATGGTCCACAGGATCCTGAATGTCATACAGAGATCAAGGGGTAAAAGCCTCAGGTGCCTCTGGAAAGCATTCTTTATCCTCATCACACAGACAAGGAAACCGAGGCAGGGGAGAAGCCTGGCAGCCATTTACAAAACCTCCCAGAGATGTGCCTGAGAACTGGAGGCAGGCAAAGCAGGGTCCCCTAAGCACCAGGCTGCCTGTCTTCCTTGGTACACTGTGACACCTGCCACCAGCTTAGGAACACGGGGACAGTACGGGGGAAACTCATCAAATGCAAACTATTCACAGGCATCACAGAAGAGAGACTCCATCCAGAAGGGTCCGCACAACATCCCATCTCCAAACTGCAAATCACCACTCACCTTCAAGACAACCATGAGACCTCTGCTAGGAGGCACATACCCAGCACATTGAGCCACAGGGCAAGAGTAGGCCCTGCTAAAACTTCCCCTAGTCCCTGTTTCTGACAGAAGTCAGGATCTGTGGGAAAGCCCTCTAGAGCTCTTCCTGAAAACCCATCTCTGACGCTCTGCAGGGAGACCAGGATGTAGCAGTGCAGAGAAGCACTGATGATCCAGCTCGCATGTGCACAGCAGAGCAGGGCTAGCATACTCCTTGTACATCCAGGAGACAAGAGTTCTCTTAGGTGCAGAGGTGAGCTGCCAAAAAAATACCTGAACTCCTGAGCTCCTCTTGCTTTGGATTAACAGAGCATACCATGCAGCATGGAGCAGTGTCAGGACGTGGACAGTACCACAGAGCAGAGAGGAAGTGTGTCCTCTGCTGCCAGCTGTGCCAGGCCTCCAGCTTTCTGCCTCTTGGCACAAGGCCAGAACATCCCTTGCTCTTCTGCAGCACCTTCCTCTCTATTGCCCTCCAAAAAAATTACTTACTTTGTGGCCAAGAGCAGTGATGCCAGCAAGAACTGGTACTTCCTCACTCCCAATAAACGTGGCACTTCAAACTGGACAGAGGAGACATGTGGGTATTTGATCTGGTAAAGAAAACATGGGCTGCGTGAGTGTCATTGTCCATGGATGGAGCGGAAGGGATGGGGGAATCAATGTATATTTCCATGCAGGCTGGGCACCAGGGATGATGGTGACATCTGTCCAACACACACTGGCTCCTCTGTGATCGTGCCTTCAGAGAACATTTCCAGAATGGCCTGGTACATGTCTAATTCCCTTCAAGGTAGCAACTTGAGATGGCTACAGCTGCATAACCAGATCCCAAGGATCAAAACTGTGCTGCTGTGTGCCCTGTAATTCACATAGGCAGCCGTCTCCAGAGGTGCTGGCATTTTCCGTTCCTTGGCAGCATTGCCACACTGGGCATACCTATATCCTGGCTCCCAGGCACACAAAATGCACACAGCCTGAGATCTGAGTAAGGCCTGTAGAGAGAACACTGCTGTCATGGTCTCTTTAGACTTTAGCAAAGACTGGAATGGTTGCTGCAGATGCCCACTTTCCTAGCTTTGTTCTGTGTCTTTTAATACTCGCTGCTCCTCTTCAAACTCCAGCATCTAGAGTTATGACAGATAGAGAATGTTCACTTTAAGGAAATGGATTTGGAGGAGGAGGTGTCAAAAGGCAGAGATTCAGCTGCCCTTCAGTGGAATAAAACTCAACAGATTAAAAAGCCCCAGAAAGCAATAAAAATAAAAATAACATTATGCCAAAGCAAGTTTTGTAATTTACTGGCATTGGCTCTAGGCATGCTGAACAAAACCAACCCAAAACTTCCACTTGCACAAAGATCACAGAAAGTCCCACATGTGCATAGACTAGAAGCAGCAGAAACACCTTGTCCCCTTCCTATTCAGAAGAAGACCAAAGTGTATGCCTGCAATCCAAGTCCAGGTTCATTTGCTTCAACCAAGAGGAATTGTACTGGGCTGCTGATTCACAGAGAGATGACCCTTCATTTAAGAGGAGTCTTGGCTTTGTGCCTTCTCTGGTTTAAAACCTTCAGAGCCTCAGATGTGAATGTGTTCTTGCTGAAGAAAGAGATAGGGCCAAAGGGAAAAAGGCCAAGCCTGGCAGATGCTGCTAAGGGAGACCTCTACAGAGACAACATGCGCCAACAGAGCTGCCCATGTCTGAGCAGCCACATACTTGGTGTACTGAAACCCTGCTGAAGAGTGCCTCAACTTGCAGTGGAGCTGAGCAGTGGCGGGAAACTCCAGCAGCACACCTGTGCAGGCACAAAGCAAAAGGCTCTGCCCCATGGCATGATAGGCAGGTAAAGGCAAGTGAAGTGAGGTGAGGTGGATTAGGCCCCCCAGGAAACAGGTGGAAAAGAAGGATTGAATATTCACTCATGTGCTGCCCATGCCCATTGCTCCAGCTGCCTCCTGCTAAGGTAGCAGGACCTGACACCACAAAGCACCTTATTTCTGGCAATGACATCTGCCTCAGCCAAGACAGGCATCAAATTTATACTTAAGTAAAACCATTGCATGATGTGCTGCCAGGAAGCCCTCTATGCCATGCTCCTAGACAGAGCTTTAAGGGAGCCCCTTTCTTAGAGAACCAAGGAAAAATATTCTCCCTGCTCCCATCCTCAGGCTTGGCTCCCTGGAGCTTTACACCCAAAGGACCACAGACATGAGGGAAGGGACAGGGACACAGAGAGAGGATCTCCCATCAGAGACTGGGGGGAGGCTTAAAAAACAAAAAGGAGGGGGGGATGAAGGAAGAAGAAGAAGAAAAGATGGAAGAGAGGCAGTGAGCAGAGGCAGGGAAAGAAAAAAAGAAAAAGGAGTGGGAAGGGAGAAAGTGAGAAAAAGAGAGAGAGTGAGAAAAATGACAGGAGCTGAATTTTCGGCGCCCTCACTTTAAATCAAGATAAAAGACTGAAATGGAAAATAACAGTCCAGAGAAACCCCTGGACGGCTTTGGGCGTTAATGGAAACACATGGCTGAAGGCTGTAGTGTTGTCAGCTTCCCCGTGCTCTGACATTCCTTTCTGATAATCCGGCCTGCCATAAAATTAGAATAGCAAATACCTCCTGACAAAGATGCATGTTTCCCTCTATTGTGCCATCATAAAAAAAACTCCGCTGGTGACTCGAGGAGCCGCAAACTTCAATTTAAATTTACAGTGCGGCGGAAGGAAAGTGATATGCACTCAAAAATTTTAATAACCTATTAAGTTACGACTTCAATTTCATTTTATGAATATTTTCCTTGGGGAGCAGTGCTATCACAGAGAAAGATAGAAATTTAAAAAAGATAAATAGTGCCATTAATCTCCAACATTTCTCTTCCATTATCCTTGAAAATTAGGAGTTATTTTTGTTCAGATCTTCATGTAATTAGCTCCCTACACTTGATTCACTAGCCAGAAAATGACCATGTTCAGAAAATTAAAAATTTGTCATTAAGTGGAATTTAACATAATATCATTTATCTTTATCTATTCCCCAGCTGACAGCAGGAGCCTTGGAACTGATACAGGCTCCTGTGTCAGAGTAGAGGCAAGTCCTCGACATGAGAGGGAGAGCGCGGGAGTGTGGGGGAGAGGCTCTAAGGATGTGGGAGGGTAACAGGAGAGGGGGAGCGTGTGAGACAAAAAGGAAGCAGGAGCTGGAGTCATGGGAAGAGGGAGAGAAAAGAAGGAAAGGGGCATGGGAGAAGAGGGAAATGCGGGAGGGAGTTAGAGGAGCAAGGCAGAAAGCCAGGTGGGCGAGGGGTAGAGGGGGGAGCAGGAGGGGTGAGGAAGAGGAGGGCAGGGAAGGCTAGCAAGGTAAGGGTTACCTGCTGGGCTCAGTGGCAGAGCTCAGAAAGGGCCGCCATGAAGCCAGCTGGGTGTCACAGGGAGAGCAGAACTGGGGCCTGGTGAAATCCTGTCAGGATCGCTGAGTATGGTTGCTGGCTCAGCTGGACTGGATGGAAACCAAGGCACTGGTTTCCAGCTGGTAGCCTTCTCTAATTCTTCACCTGCCCCCAGCCCAGCAGTCCCACATGAAACACAGGATGGGACCCAGCAGGAATCCCACCAGGGTCACAGGAAGACTTTTGCTACTTATTAAAGACCTAAAGCCTACATTGGTGGCAAGATCCAAAAGAATATTTATTGGTTGGTAGCAGACCTCCTCCTCTCCAAGTATTCCAGAGTGATCTACCCAGTATCCTCCATGAAGTCATTATTCCCTTGTGTAGAAGGGAAACCCAGACACAGAACAGGTCTTTGACTTGCCCAAGGTGGTGAGACTGGAAGGAGGGCTGGAACCAAAACCCAGGCCAGACTGTCAGACCCTTTGACACTTTCTGCTCTAATTCGCATTTCACACTCCCTTCCCTCAACTAGTCCTGTGTGCACACCAGAGATGCAACAAGTCCAACACTCCAGCATGATCTGAACTACAAAAAGCCTTTTCAGCTTCTGAATCCCTCTTATGGACCAAAAACATTAGCCTCCTAACCATCTCATTTAATCTCTGTCTCTCATACTCTCAGTATATCTGGTAAAATATCTCTCTGGAGAAAATGAAAGAGATTATGTGGAAGGAAGGAGAAGAACACCATAAAGCAAACACTATGGGCAGGAGCTATTTTAAATAACTGGGTAGCTAAAAAAGCCAAGGACATTAGCTACTCAGCAGTTCCACCACAGGAGCTTGTGTTATTTTAAGCAAATCTCTTTGCCTCTATTCTGGCTTAAAGTTTGGGGATTTTTCCACTGCTCCCAGAGAAGTTTGGGGGAGTTCTATTTAGCTGCATTAGCTTCTCCTGTATCTTCATTTTCAAACTTTGTGCATACATTTTATTCTTATTTCGTTTTATAAGTAAAATGAAATGTGCTGGGGAGAAAGCCATAAAGATTTGCACTTAATCAGAAGCAAGCTCAATGACCTTGCATGCAGCTATATATTTTTCTGTGCAAAGTGTCACACAGATTTTTGCACAAGTATTTACTGGGCAGTGCATAGTATGTTATAGATCTGTACAACAAGGTGGCATAAAACAGCAGAGGAACATTCCAGTGCAGGCACTTATCACCATGCTCTGTGGCTCCGATTTTCAGTGCAACCTAGGGAGTTAGGTACAAAAAGATATCTCTCGCAACAGCATTCTCCCCACAGATTCCTGCAAACCACAGTTGGCGGCCACAAAGTACCAGCCCACATGGATCAACCTATTTCTCTCTACCTATAAATAGACCAGATGGGTTAGGGTCACTGTACTCACCCTGTAGCTGGACACGTGGAGGTATTGAAAGTCTCGGGTACTACAGCAAATCAACAGCAGAGCCAGGCATGAAACCCAACCTCTGAAGCTTCCCATCACCAGCTGAGGTATGCAATGCTGCTTTATGGCTCGGGAAACTTCTTTTTCTGTTGCACATATACCTGGAGCCAACAGCAGGGTTGGGTAAGCGTAAGTCTGTCTACAGACTTTCACTAGGTTCTAGGTATGTCTCTAGGTTGGATCCTTAGCCAGAGTAAAGGAAAGTAGCATCTACTGCAGTACTTGTCACAGTGGAATGAGGGCTGTCTGTAGGTATCTGCAGTACTTGTCACAGTGAAAGGAGGGCTGTCTGTAGGTATCTGCTCTGAGACCTGTTTTTTTTGTCTCAAGTCTAGTGCTGCCATGTCCCTGTCTGGTCTGGTGGTGGAGTGGAAGTACTGACCACTCATCATGTGCCACAGCACTGAAGAGTAAACTTCCTCCAGCTAATGATCTGAAATGCCAAGAATCACTTTGTCCCTTCAGCAGGCCATCTCCAAACGACTGGCTGGGACAGCCCCTGGAAGGCCCAGGCTAAAGAGAAGGAAGGCTGAGTATGGAGGCATAGAGGATGAAATGGCAATCCTTGCTCCCTGTGGGACAGCTACCCATGGCAACACCAATCTGACCCACATAAAGGTCTCTCCCATGAGACCTTTCCCTTGTCTGTTCTGGAGCAAGTCTGACCATTGATGGGGGAAATCAGGAATGTGATTTCCTCTCACTGCCCTCTTGCTCAAATCTTTTTGCTGTGCACCCCAGAGCATGCTCTTTCCACCCTGGTTCTCAAATAGCCCTTTTCCCCTGGGTCTCCTCCCTCACACCTTCCCACTTAGCCTCATGCTCCTCCTCTCCCATCCCACCACACACGCTTCATCTTCTGCCTTTGCTCTGCCCGCTTTTCTCCATGTCTAGCGCTGTTTGATTCACAGTGGTCTCAAAGCAGAGGCTAAGGTACTTCCTCTCTTACCCACTTATAATATGATTTACCAAAATGCCTTCACTTTGCTCCCTCATTCCTTGGCGTAGTAGCTATCCTTGGTGCTCCCCTTAAAATCAGTTCTTCTCCTCTTCCCCTTGGCTCCACACTGTCTTACTTTACCCACTTGAACTCTTTTTTTATGCTCTTCCAGGCTAAGGCAGGCTGTTCTCTTCCTCTTCCCCCACACAGCCCCTGGCCCACCCCCTCCTGCCTCTCCCATCCCTTTCCATGCTCCCCCTCCTCACCAGAGCCTCAGCACTGCAGCCTTAAAGCAGGATAAATGGATATGGATATCTTACAATAAAACCTTCAGAATGGAGAGTTTTGTGCAAGTGAACAGCAGCCAAGCCTGAGAGACTGAAAATTGGATAAAGGGATTAAAACAGTAGCACATTAACAGGAGATTTAGAGTGTAATAAACTCATTTCATAATAATATGTGCGTTGGGGCTGGTAATAAATCATTGCGGGATCCCTGCCTTCCGCAGTGCCGGAACGAGGCAGTGACCCGAAAGCGGGGTAGGATTTCAGCAAGATGTGGATTAATTTCACAGGGTTCTTGGCCAGGAATAGAGCGGCTGTGCCATTGCTGTACAGCTGCTGCTGCTGCTACTGCTGGCTTTTTGCAAAAACACCACAAAGGGCAAACAAGTGAAACCAAACAAGAGGACTTGCCAACACTGCCTGGCACACATGTTTCTGGAAGAGGGTAGTCAAGTGGCCTTCACCAGAGGCCAAGCATCAGTACTTCTCAGTGATCTCCCTGTGCAATGTCCTGCCCCTTTCCATGCAAACTTGTGGGGTAAAGATGATAAAACAGCAACAGAAAAGAAACCAGCTCAACAAAACTGCCAGGCTAATTCACCATATTAATGGCCCTCATAACTTTGCCTAGGATACTAAAGTCAAAAGAATGTAATAGCCAAATGCAGTAGGCATACCAGGCTGGTGGGTATCCCAAAATACAACCTTATGAGAGGTGGGGATGGGGGAAGGCTGACACCCCAACTCACATTTGCTGCACAAAGCTCATGAAAAGTTATAAAAGAGATGAAGCATCAGACTGAGAAAGGGAAGACAGCAGCATGCTGGAATGTTCCCAAAGAAAGAATTCAGATGGATCCATGCCATAACACAATTAGGTGAGGCAAGGACTTTGCAGCAAGAGATAATAAAGGAATAAAGAACAGGAAAATGCAGTACCAGTGTCCTGGAATAAAAAACAAAGGGCTTGAGGAGACCTTGGGCAGATGGGAGCAGGTTGGTCATTTCTTAAGGAATATTAGAGAGCAAAGAAAAAAGCTTTCCAAAAGAGGAGGTACTGAGAAGCTCACAGCAATCAAGGCAGGGGTCCAAATAACAGGGGAGCTGAGCTCTACTTCTTGCCGCTATAGCTATGAAGCTTGATTGGAGGTGTGGACCTCAGGGGAGTTTCTGTCTTGCTTTACCATAACTCATAAGTGTGTGGTCCATTGTCTATGAAAAGAATATATGGGACATTCTGATGTTGATGCAGCTGGACATGAAAACAAGAACCTGTATTGAAAAAAAGACAGGATGGGCCAATCTCCAAGAAAATTATCTGAATATAAGCCAAGGCTAACCTGACACAAAAAAGAGAAGGTAAATTCAAGTGAGAGGAATGGGACATTGTGAAGACCGAGGAGGAAGTGAATGGCAGCAGGACAAAATTCAAACCAAAAGGTGAGACTTAAGGGCTGAAGACCTGCAGATCATGGAGATTTGTCTTTGGTGGTACCCCTAGGAGCAGCACCCCCACACTTATTTAGTCAAGACCAGAGTCACAACTCTGGACTTCCCTTAAAATATTAACCTCTATGCTGTGCTACCCAAATGCAGTGGTAACAAAAAGTCATCAGCTCATGTATCAGTCATCTGCCTGTGTGAGCAGATTGAGGATGTTCAAACCAAACAAGGCATGTAGCTGTTCCTCAAAAAGAAGGTTAAGCCTTGCAAGAAGCCTCCATCAGATGCAGAAAGCTACGTTCATACGTAAGCTTCTCTACATGTGTGTAGTGGCTGCTGACAACCCACTTACTTTGCACAAATCCCTCAAGGAAACCCTATTTCTTTAACAAAGGCAGCTTTGCAGCATCATGCAGGTGTGTGCAGAAGACAGAGCAAATACCTATGACTTTTACAGGACTAGATTGGGAGGTAGGTTAACATGGCATGTCTGGATTTTTAAAGAAGTATTTGACATAACTTTGAAGGAGGGTTTAAGGGAAAAGGCAAAACAAAGAGAAAGGCAAGGCTGCAGTCAAACAGGGAAATGGCACTTCACCAAACAGAAGGGCTGAGTGTTTCAGAGCTGTTTGCGATTCATTCAGTCAAGAGACAAAGAATGGGCCCCAGCACTGCTTGGAAAGTCATGCCCACAGATCTCTAAGAAGAAAGCAGAAGAAAGGCACAGACAAAATATCAGGTCTCAGCAGCCTGTTGCTGGAACTCCCAAACTTCTTCCAAGGAAACCAAAATACCATATTTACAAAGTGTCGCAAGGTTTGGATAAAAGCAAAACATTTCATAGTCATTGCAGTGCAGAGCAGCACAGGTAGCCAGTACTAGGCCAAAGGACCATCTCTGACCTCAGTCCAAGGGAGGCCATAAGCCTGCCTTGTGGACAAGGGTCCTGTGCATGGAAGATAGTTCAGCCTGGGCTTGAGCTAATTATTAGTCACTGGCACAGACTGGAACAGGTCTAACAGAAGTGATCTATACCTCCACAGCAGCCAGAGTGTCTCTTTGAGATAGAGAAGGTGTATGGCCTTATTCATACTTACTGTACACTCCATTTTTGAGCTCAGAGGACAAGCCAGCACCACTGACAGTCAATGGCCCTAAGACCTACAGCTTGCTGCTTTTCCTTATCACACACCCAGCAGCTTGTACTGTAAGGCAGGAGTTGACTTCTTACATTTCAACATTAGACAACAAAAACCAAAACACTACTCAAAAGTAAAACATGCAGTAATCAAAGGGTTGGGTTTTTTTTCCTCAAAGAAAAAGAACTGATTTTAAAACATATTTTGTAAAAACACATTTCAGAGATCAACTCCACACTGTAAAGGCCTGTTTCTGCTAATGAACACAGGAACCAGTAGATCCATGTTTTGAAAATGCATTGGTTAAAACAAAATGAGTTTTAGCAAGTCCCTTAGTATTAAAAAAAAAAACAAACATATTTAAACAAAAGTCTTCAGAAACCAGAAATTTTACTCAAAATATTTTTTGGTTTTTATAAACACTAGAAAATGTGGTCAAGAAAACAGGTCAGCTTGGCTGCCAGAACACAGTAGTAGAAAAAAGGGAAAGCAGGAAGGAAAAGCTCACTTTGATATTTTTTTTCCTCCAGTAGTAAGGGATGATCCCAGCTCAGCAAGCTGCAGAGGGGAAAGATGGAAGTCCCAAGACACTGCCCAAAGCTGCCAAATAGGGCACCCAAAACTACCACTGGTACATCACCGTTACAGACACCCACTAGGAGGTGATGATACCTGGGAGAAATGCTCAGAGCCCAGAGCCTTTCCCACATACCATGTAAACAGCATGTGGCCCTCATGGCAACTTCAGACAGGTGGGAAGGTGTCAAGGGGTAAGTGCTAGCAGCGCTGCTGTTCATCTAAGCTGGCTTTCACTCATTACCATAGCTGTTGCCACATCACTGAAGTGTAAATTCACTCAGTAAATCACACCGGCTTCACTGCTGCAAAATAGTACTCAAGAAGCACTAATAAAGTGGGAAAATTGAATTTGCACTGAAGTCAACCTGCCACTTAAGCTGTCAGTCAGTGCCCATCAAGGGCTGTAAGCCCCATCCAAACAGACTTCCCAGTAGCAAACTGGCCATGGGAACTTAAGAAGCCAAGAAGCAGAAGTGAATATACTCAGCACAGGACCTTCACATAGGACCGCACACGCACACCTCACAAAAGCCAACAAGATCAAGCCTCTGTAATAAAAGGTGGTGGACAGTGAACTACAACTAAGTTACTCTGAACTGTGAATGAGAGCACCAAGAGGCTGTAAAGCTCCTTGGTTTCTCTTCTGCTGGATTCAAGGGAGATATTTCATCCCACATTCCTACCAGGTGATATTTAAAAATAAGGAGAAAGTTCCAGAAACCCTACAATCAATTTGACAGACCATTTCCACTTGAAAATACAGGTAGTTCTGAAATAGCTCTGAAAATGCTGAAGGACCCAAGTTCAATGTCCTCCAAATATTACTTCCTGGCTATGTGTCAAAACTACTTTGTGTAAAAGGGCACCAACTTTAGACACAGGGCTGAACATGGCTAATATAAAAGATGTCCTTTTTTTTTTTTCAGTTAAAGGTAAAGGCTTTGATTGCCCCAAAATGACATTTTCATGGAAAATGAAAGGAATGTGAGAGAAAGGAAGAAAAGAATATTTTAAAGTTTTAGGGGGTTTTGGTTGTGCGATTTTGGTTTTCATTCCATTTAAAAGCTAAGCAAAGCATAAGGTATTTTTTTTACATGAAGGGCTGTGGCTGTTTCACAACATCCCCCTTCTTTACTAAGACAAAAAATTAAAATAAAGCTATCTTATTAATTTCCCTGCAACTGAGACATAGCTACAATGACCGGCAGCAGTTTCAGGGCTGCCCTGTTGGAAAGAGCCACCTTCCAGGGCTAACTGCAGCTACATGGCTGGTGAGCTAAGGCACACATTGATTTTTTTTAATTATTATTGTTTTTGTGTCACAAAATGTCATAGCAATGCAGTTGCCTGATACTGTGCTGGCCACAAATCACCTTCAAGACAGTTTAGTGGAATGACATGATATGTCATCAACTGTAATCTGGGCCAGAAGGCAATAATCCATTCCAATGCTGATCTTTGAAGACATCAGAATCAATTAAAACCCTGCTGTTAATCATGCTATGTGGCCTATAGATCACCTTGTTCTGTAGCCTTCTATGGTTTTATTAGCTCATGAAGAATCTCATAGTAGGCTGATTTTTGGATAGGAGACTTGCAAAGGCCATTCACTGTTGACAGAAATGGCATGGCTATATTCAAGGGCTGACTTCATTCACAACAGACTTACCCTGGGCAGTACTAGTGAGTGCTGCTCAGGTAAGCCCTGGGCTAAGATCTTCGATTTTTGCAGTCACAACACTTGCCACATATTGGAAAGATCATCCACATTTACCAGTGTGGCATTACTGAGTTCCTGCAGGACAGTTTCTCATTATGTAAATTCCATCTGAATGGCAGAGGTGTAGCCTTCAGTTCCGTGCAAAGGAGTTATTTAACATTTCCTTGGACATATATGAATGCAGACACAAACAAGTTGCCTTACTTAAGCAGAATAATTGATATCACATATATGGGATCAGGAACAGGAGCAGGGGCAAAAAAGCTCAAGCTGAACAGGAGTTTCAATGCAAAGTTGTTCCGGAAAAAAAAACCAACTCATGAACAGTTTAAAGAAGACCACAGATGATCATAGATGTTGGCATTGTGTTGGTCAGGTTTCAGATGGAATATTAAATCTAGGTCTGGACTCCAGCATTCAAGAGATGTATTGGCAAATAAGAGCTATTTGTGAAGTAAGATTAGTCCAAGATCTGGAAAGCATGACCTGAGAAGCTGGAAAGATCTGGAAGTGTTCAGTCTGGAGATGGGAAGGCTTTGGAGAAACATCTTCCTAGTAGGTAAAAAAAAAAAAAAAAAAATGGACAAAAAGGAAAGCAGTAAGGGTTTCTTCACGTTAACACAGAGAAGAGAAGAAAACAAGGCTTAAACTGCAGCAAGATCCAATTAGGCACGAGGACAAACCTTCTAATGCTCTGAGCTACTGCTAGAGGCTAGTGAAGCACTGGAGCAGGTTGCTGTAGGGAAGCATTTCCATCACTGAAAGCTTTTGATAATACAATATCAGTTAGAAAGTTAGAAAATACCCATCTGAGGCAGAACAGATCTTGCCCAAGGGCAGGGAGATGGATCAGATGATCTCATAATGCTAATTCCAGGCTTAATTTTTCTGATAATCATATTCAAATTAACGAAACTAAATCACAGTGAAGCTGATTGGTATGTTCAAGGCCATACATTAGACCAGCAGCAAGACAGCATTAAGACCACCAGGAACTGATACATGCACATCAGTGACATTTGCTGTAATACTAGCTGCAAAAAAGTAATTGAGAAGCAAAAGGGAAGAATGGTAATTTGCTCTGTCTTAAAATATTTCCAGAATGGCCTAACCAAAAGGCTGTAACATGTATGTCTGTATTTGCATAAGCAGAAACATATCTCTTTATTAAAAATTAAATAATTTATCTTCTTGAGGTTTCATGTTTGTTTTGGTTTTTAATGTTAAGCATTAGATTATCATTCTCTATGAAGCAGTACTTTTCCTTAAGGAATACAGGCATGTTATTAAAAAATAAGAGAATGTACAATCATTAGACTTTTTCCGAACTTTTTCCCTGAGAAAATCAGCCAAATCCAAATGTTTTCAGGTAATTCCATATGGCTGAATCTTCCCCGCTGAAATAAAAAGAATTAAAAAAAAAATAAAATAAATTTTAAAAGTGTTGTAAGCAAATTGCTTCCCTGATTTGGCATTTCTGAGTCCAGATTTCAGAATTATTCTAAGCACATCTGTTGAAGGCAACAGCTAGATTTTTGGGATCTCCAGATATGTGGAGAGGCACAGAGTTAACAGTCTTGGTGCCTTTGTGATCAAGGAGCAGTGGCACTGCTAGTGAGCTTGGGGTTTGTCTGGTTAACCTGGGGTTTGTCCCTGACACTGACTTAAAGCTTGTTTCTTGTGTTGTCTTCCTGCACAGGTAGAGCTATCTGTTGGAAAAGTGGCCTAGGCCACTCAGTCATGTCCTATCCCTCACCCCCCCCCATCCTGGTTAAGCCATTCCTTATGTGACAATAATGCCATTATACGGAATAGTGCACTTTTTTACTGCTCAGCAGATCCCAACTTAAACTATGCTTTCACTCACTGACACTCCACTTCGAGAGTACACAGATGTGGGCCATAACGAATGAACTCTCTCACACCTTCCTAATATGTTAAGCAATCAGCTCCTTCTCCCACCTGAATTTGCAAAATCTGCTTCTCCTGCTCTCATAGGGCCAAAATCTTTGGGGCAGAATGGCTATCATTGGTATTCACTGATGCTGCCCCTGGCCCTGCATGGTCCTGTTACATTGACCTGATTCATTTATTTATTGTGTGTAGCTGGTACAATATACACAAGTCCACGGCTATTTCCCAGGACTGCATAAACAGGTCAGCAAAACACTTGTTTCAAAACGTGCACAGGGCCCACTCAGGTTCTTCCACCAGAGCATGAACAATTTCTACAGTGAGTGTCAGTGGAATAAGGAGAAATAACATAAACTGTGAGCCATTAAACCCTCCGCCTCTTTTCAAAGAGAGCACTATGTTCACCCAAACACAATCTATACACTTCACTACAAACAGGACTGATACAGGTTAAACTGCACTGCTCTGCAGGCCCAATTGCCCCCTCTGGGCCACATCCTCACCTCATGTAAATTGGAGTCATGTAAATTGTGTTATTCCCACTAAGCCCTGTTGAGCTGCCATCCACCATACCCCCAGCTAAGGATGTGGAGCTTTCCATCTAGTGACAAAACTCAACATTTTTAATACTGCTTGGTTGTTGTCGCCACCAAAGAAGAGTCTGTTCATCACTTAGTCTTCCCTGCCCTTTTGTCAAACAGTAACAGAGGAGTTATTCTCATCTCTCCCAAAGATCCTGCGCATACTGATCTTGCTGTAAAGTAGGGAACATACTTCGTCTGAACTTCATGGGTTTTATCACCTGAGTATTAGTCATTTTCCATATGTTTCTGTTGCATTGATGGAAAAATATGGGAGCCCTCCGGTGGTAAAAATAATACCTTTAATTTCCCACAGATGATAAGCAGAGACTGTAACCTAGCAGATAAAGTGCCTACTTCAGCTTTCAAAGGTGCAGCTGTGAGTTCAGAACTGTATTTTCAGTACCTTCTCTGTTCACTTTATTCCACTCATGCTGCTTTAACTTAGTTAATACCCACTGATTTAGCAGGACCATAATAATAACAACAACAGCAGCAGCTCCTGTCACTGATGAGTCAAATTCAGACATGCAGTAAGTTGTGTGAATGCTGTAGGAAAAAGAATGCATAAAAAGGTGAAAACTTAGAGCTTGTTTTAAAGAAGAAAGTTCAACCATGGTGTAAATGCACTGATTTTCACCAGAGGTAAAGCATACCTGATTACATTCAGCTGAAACAAATGAAAGTCTCAGCTTCAAAGCAAAACTTTATCCCTCATAAGGTACAGTTTTAAAGCTACAGACACCAAACACTAATCTTCTATCAGCAATGAGGACAAGAAGGTAAAGAAACATCTAGATTCATTCAAATCTACTTTGTGATGCTACCTGCTGCCTCCCCCCCCCCCCCAGATTTCAGGTGTAAAACCACACCCTTACCAAAAAATTAATATACTGGAAATAGGGCAAAAAAGGGAAGAAGGATCAATCTAAGTTCAGTCTTGGCAAAATTAAAAAAGGAAGCATTTCACAGCTACTGAAATGTACCAATTTACTCCAAGCTAGTCCTTGCAATTTGGTATTAGATTTTCTCTAAATAATTTTTAAAATTGCACTTAAAATAAAGCTCAAAATAACCAAAGTAACAGGAAAAATGAAAGCGTATTTTGCTTCTAAATGTTAGAAGTGAATATTTTAAATTTTGCTTCATCACTGGTTTTGGTCAAAAATATAGTTTTCAGCCAAATTCACCTGGGATGATAGTCACAAAGGTGTAAGAGGCAAAAGAAGGCATCATACATCAGAGCTACAAAACCAGCAATGGAAATCACTCCTTTATTTTGCTACGCACACAAAACCATGTGAAACACTCTCATAGCTGTCCCCAAACCCTTTCTCTGGTGTTCATAATTGCAACTGAAAGACATAGAGATTGACGTGATGCCAACACATACCATACCCTCATTTGAGAGACAAATCAGCTGTCTTCTTTCATCACCCAAAACAAAGCAGAGATAGGGTCACTGGTACTGGGGAATTCTCCAGGAGTGGCCAACCCACCCTGCTAATTGCTGCAGTAAAGGGTGCTCCTCAAGGAGACACCCCATCACTTTGCCAGTAAGTAGAAGGTCAGAGTAGTAGTTTGCCTTTGTTACGTTACAGTCCCATCAACTTGCGATGCTGGAGCAGTGGCTTTCCTATGTGTTGCTCATTCCTGAGGGAGGTCATTCCAAAACACCATGGACCATAGTACTTAACACAGACTATGGTCATGTAACCATCCATCCCATTTGCATGCCTCCTTACTCATGATCACAAGGACCAAGCTCCTTGAGTCAGGATCCAACCTCATATTGCGCAGCACACCTTCCTCAGTTTCACTTTTCAGTTGCCAACAAACTACAATTAGAACTACAAGGTACAACTTGTACACTTCAGGGAAAGAAAAAGTAGTTTGGGTAAGAAAGAGAAGTACCAGATGCTTTGGAAAATCCAGTGCATGAATCAGATTGGCAACAAGAAGAGGTTCACCTAAAGCACACAAGGGTTAAAAGTATTTCCTTACCCAGCACAGCAACTCACAGTTCAGAAAGCATGCTTTCCTCAGGCCTGCACGGGGCATGGCTCCAGGAGATGGACCTGCCCCTCAGACATGGAAACACCTCTCATCAGGAAAGCAGAAGGCAAGATCCACAGTGCAGATCCAAGAGCAGAAAACGTCATGGCCCTGTGCAGCAGCTGTTCTTCCTGCTAGTAAATAGGCTCAAGTCACCCTGACTATCTTAGGAGCCAGTTGCCTGATGCAAACACTGTAATGTTTTGCATCAAGGTCTTGCTTCTGTACTGTGCACAGCCCTGGAAAAGGAGTTTCCCTCTCCCCCAGTCTTTTCTATGTGTGCATTGTGCACAGAAGAAAGCAGAGTAGAAGATGCTGAGAGAGTTTTTGGGATTATTCACCCCACTTTCTGAATTTTCTTTTAAAAGCTTCCTTTGTCAAGTTTTTGTGCCATTCTCACTGATGATTTAACTAATGGTATTCCATAGAGGAATGAGAGAACTCATGCTGTCCCACAGACATCTTAGATGCAGAGGTAAGGCATTCTGCCAAAACCCTGCCCAAATATCACCCAGTAGTTCAGATAAAATTGTCTTCTTTAGACTTCAGAACTAACATGTCTGAGATGAATTCACAGCTGTATTATGCCTTAGTAGCCTTTGTTCTACTTTTATGCTATTCTGGATTTATAAGACTGGAAAAAGTTAATTTAACCATCAATAGGGGAGGGCTCTCCAAGTGCAGAAGACTTATATAAATGGCCTAGAGTTCATAGTCAACTTTATACCTTCATCTCTCATAATCAAAAATGTAGCTGTGGAAAGGAGGAGAGGCAAAGCGAAGAGGAAATTTGTCCTGCACACTACTGCGTTATGGGTAGTCTCATTTATGGGAAATGGACCCAGAGCCAGTCGCGAGTTGGAAAACCACCTCCAGTCTCAGTTTGACTCCCCATGAACAGGACACAGCTGTGTAGTGTGGTATCTTGAGTCTTCAACCACATGCAAAAGGTTTTAGAAATAATCTGTGTTTCACTCAATCTCACAGATTATTTTCCTCATCAACACTGACCAAAGGGGAGCAAGATAAAAAGCAAATATTTCTGACTGCAAAAGCAATCTGCCAGATCTCCTGTTCACATGAAAAACTCTGGTGCTAACTTCATTTTCCTCAGATCCAGCCCCCCATTTGGAAAGCCATTCTTAATAGCTGTGCTTTTAATCTGTTCAGATAAACACTATGCTCCTGCTGCTTAACAGCAGTAAAGCGTAGCATTAATTCCAGCACTTCAGAGTTCTGTGCTGCACCTACCCTGCACCATCACCTTCTAACACTGGGTGAACACAGAAGAGAATGCATGTAGACAGGGAACACCCTTGACGCTGACTGCACAAAGACATGGATTCACTCTGCTGCCACTCATGGTGCTTGGGGAAGATATGATCAGTTGCAACTACAATGCCACACACAAGTGTGACTTCTTGTGAGCAAAACAAGCTGTCTTCCCTTCAGTTCAGAGCTCTCCCAAAACCTTATTTACTAGAATCCAAGCAAGAAACTCAGAAGCAAGCAAGCATTTCTGAGCCACCTCTTGGCACTGCAGATGGAAAGACTAACTACAGGTTTTCGTCTCCCTCATATTTTCATATTTCTTTCTATGACTGGCAGATCAAACACACAGAGACTGATGCACCCCTGCTTCTCTTATTCTGCTACCATGTCTATCACTGGGCTTCTCTCCAGAGCTCTAGTTCCATTGTGTCCATATGATGGTCTTTACCCATTTGGAAGATCTCCATCACCAGCTACTTAGATTGAAGAGTATTTGCCAGTAATGGGAGCAACGTCCAGGGCTCATCCCAAACCTCATCTTAACGCCCCACAGGAATAGCAGAAGACCACCAGAAAGCAGCTGTATTTCACAAAGACTGTGTTCTATTGTTCCCTAAAGGCTTATAGCAAGTGTACTCTTTTGTACATCCCAAACACCCTAGAAGATTACTGCCCATGTTTTAATGACCCACTATTCCAGCCAGGGATTTATTTTGTTCTCCCATCTCCCTTTTTTGTAAAAAAAAAGAAAAAAAAAGCAAAATCCAGCAGCATCGCAGCAGAGCAGCCACCACTGCCGCAGCAGCTCCATGCGAGTCACATCAATTCCATTCCCAGGGGTGCAAACCAATTTCTCTTGTTTTTCCACCCGTCTCTCTGGCTGAACCTCCAGCAGCCTTCAATCCCATTAATCCAAGCACTGCTGGCGATGACGAAGACTGATTTCACCAGCAAACGATCAATTTGTATCTCCCCCCCTTTTTTCTTTTTTCCTTTTTTTTTTTTTTTTTTTTTTGGTGCGATGTACAAAATATCATGAAAAAGGCGTTAGTGGTGATAGTTCCACAACAGTGAAATAATAGAGTAATAAGGCAATCCACTTTTGACCTTGCAGGACAGCTAATTCATCTACCCATCTATCTTAATTATTCCCTGGGTTACAAAAGAGAAACTGTACAATTCATTCATTCCACGGTGACAATTCCATTTTCCACCCCCAGTAAAGCATCATCCTTTCTCTGCAGTGATCCTGCCATAGTCCACATCCCTTCTCAGCCCACTCACCCCAGCCCACATGCAAGCAGTCATTAAAGGCCTGATCCAAAGCCTGTTGATCAGGTCAGGCCCTTACTGGCCTCAACACACTCTAGTCTGTGCCCTTCCATACCTTCCCCTCACTCCTAAGCAATAAGAAATCACCCACCTTCATAAGCCTTGGGATCTCTGCAGAGTAGACAGGTGTTCAGGCAGCCCAACTTTGCCCTGGGAAACTGATCTTTTCTGATCTTCTCTCACGTTGACGGGAAGAAGCTATCTTACAAAAAGGTGTGTATTGACACAGAAAAGACCATAAAACCTATCTGCATCGGATGAGAGCAAGACAGGATCTCTGAATTTGGAGAGCACATTGTAGTAACAGAAAAGATGTAGGACAGACAGTGGAGAAGATTCAAAGAGCATCTTCTCATGGCACTGAGCTAAGTTCTGCTATGTATCATTTGCTGAATATTAATATCTGAGTCTCAAATACCCAAGTCTTACATCCACACAATCTGATCTTCCTGCTGCTTCACCTTGGAGGTTGAATCCTACAACCTACCCTTGCCTGGCATCTACAAGTAGACTGCACATGACCCTCCAACCTGCAGGGAGAGGCTGGTATGAATTAACATCTTCTACCGTTCTCTGAAAGAGACAAGGTTAGTCTTTACCTCCAGTAGGCAAAGGCAGCTGTCGGCATTTGCAATGCCAAAAATTTTGCAATGCCCTTTACAGCCTAGCAGCTGCTAAGAAGAAAGCAGAGAACTGGCCACAAAAGAAGGTAAGGAGGAAGATATTTGAAAGGAAGTAGTGGTAACTGAGATAAATCCCACTGACTCTTGGCTGTTCCTCCTGTGAGTTAAGTTGAAATAAAAGCAGCAGAAATACCCATAAGGGAGAACTGCCTCTGCACAGGACTTCTCCTCCTGGGAGGAGTCATGGCTGCTGCTGAATCCTTGAAGATTTGCACTTTCCCCGCATCCCACTTCTCTCCAGATATTCTCAAGGTCCTCTTTGGGCTCCGCAGCTCACTCTGTTCTTCTACTTAGCATCTTCAGATCCCTTTTTGACTTCTGAGCAAGACAATCTTTTCTGCTTCTCACTCTCATCTGTCTCCCATCCCTTTACTCTCTTCATACTGACCAAGCCCGTATCACTGCTTGTTTTTCCAGCATTCAGTTCCCCTTATCTAAAATACATACCCCTCTCTTCCTTAGTGCCACTAACCCCAGCACTTCCTTTCCTCCAACTGTAACAGGTTGTCTTGGCTTAATTTCCTTTACTACCTGGTTTCACCATCTCTGTCATGTTTGTTTCCAGTCTTGCTGCCCTACTGTAGCAAATCTGTCCCCTTTTAGGAAACATCCCCATCTTCCTACCTCCTGGTCTCCTCTACATGTCTCAAGGGTCCATTCATACATTTGATTTGTATTAGGAAAGCAATGTAATCTTCCACCAACTTCACTCTGCTGATACATTCTCTGCTCCCTTGCCTTTCCCCAATCTTAACTTTGTTTTCCCCTTACTGTGTTTTATACTTAATGTGGTCCCTGGCCCATTATCTCACCAACCTATTCTGCTTCCTCCTCCCCATAATCCTGTACATGAGTAGACATCCTATTTCCCTCTGTTAGGTCTAATTCGAGACTGTAATCTCTTCACAGAAGTGAGTATATCGTCTTATATGAAGTTTGTACAGTACCTTGACAACATACAGTGCTTTGAGTAATTATTATTAATGCATTACGAACACAAAGATACCACTTTGGGCTCAGGTATCCCTGAGATACAGACTGCTGCAAGCAGCTAAGTACATCAAAGAAGTATAACAGCTGCTTGTCCTTTACTTACAGTTTTGCCCTAAATCTACCCCAGCAGCTCCTGTCAGGAACAAGATCCTGGGCTGAAATGTAAACAGAGAGGAAAGACAATACCCTACACATCTTGAAGAGTAGAACTGGAGCCTAAAGTCAGGCATACACAAGGAGGTCACCCCACTAACAAAAAATACCCATGACTCTGCATAGCTATCTTCAGACCCCTTAGCACAGAAATGCCTACTGACATTAGCTTCTCTGAAGACCCAGAATCAATTAATAGAAGCTGACGCAGAAACATGGGTGGAATTTAGGCCACCTGAGTACAGCCCAGGATGCCACTGAGAACTCCAAACAGCAAACCAGAGACACCTAGGCAGAGCCTGGACCAGTGGTGATGTATCACTGCCACATGTATACCACTGTGCTTGGTGCCTCAATGTGAATTTCAACAGAGCCTGCATAGTATGTTCATGCTCCCGGGAAGCTACAAGTAGACACAAGGTCTACAGTGAGCAATATTATAGCCAGATACAAAGATCATGTGTGACTGGAAGCACCAGGATCAAAACAGGGTGAGCTGATGCACAGGCATAACTGACACAGGTTGCTGTAAGCTGCTACACTAGAAATAAAAAAGCTACCCTAGCCTGTATATAACTACCCCAAGTCCCAGCGAAGCTGTAGTGTGCAATGGTGCAGAGTGACACGCAGCTGGTTTCCCAGTTAAGACACTGGCTGACAGCTGAGGAAGATGCATTTCAGTCCCTGACTGACACAGATTCCCTGGTTGACCATGATCAATACATATTACACGCTTTGGAGTCCATCCTTGCAGCTTTGGAGTCCACAGGCTTTCACCTGGCATTGGCTGGGCAAGATGGTAAGTGTTCTCTATGGCATGTCCAGTCTCCAGCAGCCACATAAAGTTCACATTCTTCTTCCACACAGAGGTCTTTTTGGTTCCTTGAGCTTGCTGTCTCCCTGACCTTCGAGTTTTCCTAAGCTACAACCTGACCTGTGCCACTTCCCAGAAAGTCCTCTTCCTCCCAGTTCCCTCTTTTTCAAGGATTTTCAGCAATTTGCTTCTTCCTCTTTTCCTCAGAGACTGGTGACCACTCACCTAACCTCTAAGAGTCCAATCCTCCTTTTACCTTCAGCGGTCTTTAAATACAATGGTTGTGAAGTGCAAGGCACTCCAAGGTGGCCAGCTGCTCTGTTAGCATGGTGACAGGCTGACAAACAGGCTGGCCCATGAGCCCTGGCATAATGTGATTTTTTTTCAACAACCCAGAGTTCACACTGGAGAAGCTTCATTCTTCCCTCAAAAATTAACCTTTCTGCACCTCCCTCCCGCTGTGCTGGTACTTGTGGTATGCAGCAATATTTTTCATCTCAGGCATAGTTACTAGTCTCTTTCCTGGCACTGGCTATAGAGTGTATCTAGACAGCTGAATGCTTTGATCTTCTTGATGGCTGGTGCATGTACAAAGCTTTTGGAGTCTTGAACTTCCTCGTTCCCCAGGAGAGCAAAGTTTCTTGCTCAGCTGAAAATTAACTTCTGGGGTTGCACTTACTTCCTCCTAAATGACCTGAAAAGCAGCTCTGAAAGCAAAGTACTACGCTCCAGGGATCCCATGACCAACCTTTCCCAGGTACTCATCAAGACAAAAAGAAGAGGAGAAAAGCAAGCCAAGGGGAAGAATAGAAGGAATGGCCAAAGAAGTTTCAGAGGAGAGAAGAAGAAAGAGGGAATGAGAAGGGAGCAAAGGAGAGAAAAAGGAATGGTGGGAGAGAGGGAGCAGCAATAATAAGGTCATTTGTTACAGGAGCTACTCCTACTTTGTGTATGTAACACAATTTGAGCTAATTGCATTGCCCTCACTTTGGGGACGCTGCTGCCTGTCTCTGAAGCTTTTTCTAATTTCCCCCCTTAATGTACGATTTCAGAATCTTTCATTCTAATGATTTTAATGCAATCAGCAAAACTATGCATGTAATTGTCTTTGGCACAGCACTCGCTGGAGTGGCACTCAGGGACAGCTCCCTGAACCCAGGACTCCGGCAGGAGAATGCAAAACAGGCCTGTTTTCAATCACCGCGGCAGAAGGCAGCCGGCAACGTCTGCGAAAGGCTGCCGAAAAAAAACATTTGTCGGAAGACAATGACAAAAAAGGGGGTCTCAGCTCGGTGCTATTCAGAGACAATTTGTAAGCACGGCTGTTGAAGTCGATCCAAAGGCTCCGGAACAGCTGGAGCTTTGCAGTGATTGATAAGTGCGCCCAGGAGAACTTCATTTCTGCCTGAATGAAGACAAAAGCCCCGCGATGCTGGGCGGATGGGTAATGTCACTATCATTAAGTAGTGAGAGTGGATATGCCAGACCTTCAGATGGGGACACAGTCAGGGCTATGAGGAGAGGTCAGGGCACCCTCCCTTCCTTCTCATCACCGCCAGCTCTCTCCCCTCTCTGACTATCCCCTCCCCACACACACTTTTAGCACAAACACCCCCTTTGCTAGCTGTACTGCCCATATAATAAAAGTTCCCGTAGCTTGTAAGTACCACACCATAGGTCTCTATCTCTCATCTACATGACTGCTGTGTACACACTCCTTACAATCCTACTTGTCCAGACTACACAACACCTTGTGGAATATGTCCCTGCACATGGCAGGAGGGTTGGAACTAGACAATCATTAAGGTCTCTTCCAACCCAAACCATTCTATGATTCTGCCAAACCATTCTGGTTCTCCCAGTGAATGCTCCAGACCATCCACATGCACCTTCTCCATGAACAATGTTACTCTTGCTCATGATCCCACACTCAGAAAACACCACCCCTGAAAGCTATCTTTAGTATCCATGCTTGGGTGACTCCCACCAACAGCTTCTTGTCTGCTTCCTCCATGTATTGCTCACCAGCATCTTCTGAAACCCAAAGCTTGCATTTCTGAAGTTGAGTGTAGTTGAAATTTTTGGGCAACCCCATGAAAACAGAGCATCACCACAAGAGAAAAGAGCACATAAAATACAAAACCAATCACACTGGAATTGAACTGACATCTATGTGCTTTGCACAACATCTTTAAGGCATGTCTAGTTTGGGATGTTTGGTGGCAAGCTCTCTTTTTCCCCGCAGAGTTACCAGATCTCACATGCAATAGTCAGCGAGAAGAGTATTGGAGATCAGTAAATGGCAATCCCAGCTTTTGCTTTGTGTTTTCCTCATGTGAAGATAAAACTGGAAAATACAACCCAAGTTGCTCTGAAACAAGAAGCGAAATTAAAGGAACCTTTTCTCATCAAATAGCCTTTGTTGCTGCCCACAATTAATCACATTCAGTATTTGTCTACTCAGGCTCTACACATCCAGTAGACAGGACACGGGACACCTCTGAAACTCTGCAGCACAGTCGGGACTCAGGAGAAAACAGCAAGGTGTGACAGCTATGCAGGAATGGGAACAAACTGCCTGAAATTGCCCTAAGCCTAACAAATCCTCAGATGATTTAACAACCCACCTCAAACACTTGCTCTTTCCACTCCAAGTGCTGAACTCGCCTTTCTTCTACTGCTGTCAATGGCCAGCCCAGGCAATGCCAGAGACAAGACAAAGACCTCTTCCAAAACCCCAATAGAATCTTTCCTCTAGTGAGAAACATCAGTCTGTCGCCTTCTAGGGTGCCTTAAGGAACATGACGGCAAAAGAAACAGAACTGGAGAAAAAAACTCTTACTGGCAGATAGCCCATAACTATTTTGCTTTCTGCTGATGTTTTAGGCCACCCCTGCACACATAATACAGATAATTCTGTTCAGATGACATAGCCTAAAGAGCACAGTGCTACAGTTCTCTGGTCAGTATCTTGGTCCAGGATTCTCTCACCCAATCACAGCTGAGTGACTAATTCCAAAGGGAGATGAACCTGTAAAAAGATGAGAAGCTTCCGAGTCAGGAGGTCTGGGACTGTTTTCTAACTCTGTTGCTGACCTGGACTCACTCTGCTAAATCTCTTCTTTCCCTACTTTTCTGCCCAAGAGCTCTACAGTGCAGGATCCAGGGTGCTGTTAAGCTGGACAGCACCTACAGCAACAAAACCTGACCCTGAGCTGGGACTGTAACCAGCCCCAGCAATAATAGTTCCAAGAGATGCTACCTACCAGCACCCAGCATGTTCCTGCCGTATTGCCACTATGTCAGAAGCCATAAAGCCAAATTACTCAGGGAAAGCAGAAACTTCAGCCATCAAGTTACCACTCTTGCCCTCTGAGCTGCAGAACAGATGCATTGGAACCTTTTAGGAGGTCCACAACCACCATCACCCCTGTGATTCCTGTACCCTTCGCACATATGCACCTCTGAGGGAGGGAACTGAGAAACCCTAGAGATGCCATCCTTTGAAGAAGGTGATGAAGGCTTAGCTCTAGCAATGAGCTGTTTAGAGCCCAGGAGCCATAAACCCACATTTCTCCTCCTCATTTTGATGCCACCTGTGTCAGCAACCTTAGACTGCTAATTCTTTGGGAAACAAGCTGTTCTTTGTCCTGTGTCTGTACAAAATCTACCATGTGCCCAGGCATTTCTACCACCATGGGAAGCAGCAGCAGCTACCATAGCACTCCAACACACAGAGATAAAACTGCTTATCACCCCTCTGTGCTTTCTGCTGGTGGTGAAAGCAAGGTCAGCTGACATTCCCCTCATCTCCCTCCACTTTCCAAACTCCAGGAACACACTGCCGAAGCCACTCTATTTTGTTCCTAAACTGACTTACACCCAGCCAACATCTTGCTCTCTCTGCAGGGTGATGGAATAGCACAGGCCAGTGATCAGCAGGAAAGCTGGTTTCCATCAGCCTACAGAGCAGCACCAGCCCCACTGCTATTTGAACATGCTCTCTGGAATCTCCACATTCAGCACTGTCCTTGCCAAAGCCACCTCCAAACTGTGCACATTGTTTCCTGAACTCGTGGTCCCCAGAGCTGGTGCTGGCTGGTAATTCTGCCTTCCTGCTCGGACAGCTAAATAGTTGTGCAGAGCACTGCAGGGCTGGGGGAATATCAGGTCTTCATCACACGCTTTGGGAGGCCCCTTGGGTACATGGCAGTTCTACTGGCTGCACCAGGAGAACTGCTTCCACTGAGAAATGCTACTTCAGCATCCATAACTCCACTCTGCAGGTAGCCATGCTGATACAGAAAGCTACTCCTCAAGGCAGAGAGATCTTTTTTCAGGACCTGTGCTTTCAGCAGCAATGTAACCAGTAACATGTCAGAGCAAAGATTTAGCAGTGAACAGAAGCAAGATAGACAGCTGTAACAAACTAATCTGGACCTGTAGAGAATTTATTCCAACTAAGTAAAGATTCTCTCAAGCTCAGTCAGGCCTGAGTCTCTGCAGAATGACTACAATGTGTCCCCAGAAGACACTCCATTTCTCACAGCTACCAGCTTCCAGTTGCTGCTTCTCCTTCGAGAAAAAATAGCCCAAGCATCTCACTGCTGCAAGACTTCCTGTTCCTGATTTTTGGTCACAGAAAAGGATTTAACAAAGTCTCCAGGTATATTTTCCCCTGTCTCTTACACGAGCCTGGGATGTCTGTTTAGCCTGGTTCCCTGCAGTGACTGTTGTCCACCTTTCAGTTGCCATCTTTTAGCACAACTAACAATACTGTCAAGTCCAGTATAAATTTCACATGCAGGTAAAGCAATGGTGAGCATCAAATTCCTTGGATTAGTTGTACTGCCAGGTACAAGATGCCAAGATCCCCCCTTGGCTGCACACAGCCTGCATCACATCCTTTTGAGCACAGGAACCTTGGTTTCCAAGAGCACCAGTCACACGAACTCATGACCAAGCAGACTGAGACAAGCTGCACTCAGGCCACAATGAAGGCATTTATAGGGACAGTCAGGAGGTGGCCTGTGCTTTTAGACCCATACATATACAGCGTTTGTTCCCTCTGGGAAAATACATGGCAGAACCAAAGGTAGTTCCATGATCTTGGACCTCCATTCTGACCTAGACCCAAACAGCAATGGAACTGCTGGCAAGGTTTGGTCCCTCTGTAGTCCCCTCTGCTCTAAGCCATGATGGCAAGGCCAAACAGGACCTAAAATCTCCTCCAACACTCCTTTGTCCCCATTCCAATCTGTGCAGTAATAAATAGTGATCAGTCTTGACAGGGAGCATCCAAGTGTTTGGGATGCTGTGGAGGGCAAGGGCAAAGCAGTCTCTTCTACCAGAGATGATCCCTGGCCTGCCTCTATTGATGACCCCAGAGAATTCCCACTGCCCTGCTCCCTCCTCTTGAAAGGTGATAACAAAGGTGTGAGTTTCTAAGCCTGACTGGCTCATGGAGTTAAAACCCAGTGAACCTGACCAGATCAGTGATAAAGCCAGAGCTCTGCTGAATTGGTCATTCTCTTGCTCTCTCCTTCTCTTGCCTGACCCCTCTTTTGCATGGTTCATAGAATCGGCAAAACTCCTTGACACAGAAACTAGAAGACACTCGATCTGTCGGTAACAATTTCCAGCGGCTTTGACAGGAAAAGGCAGAGCACAGGAAGAATAAAAAAAGGGGGAAAAAAATTCCTCCTGCCTCCTATTCTTCCTTTCTTTTTTTCCTTTGGCTTTCTCTCTTTTCTGGCACTGTGTGAGCATTTCCTTTTCTTTGTCTGCTGCTAGACAGATGAATACAGTCCAGGGGCTGCAGGAGGTATCCCAACCTGAGCCATGAAACAGACTAATTCATCATAGAGGAAAGACTGTCTGCACATTAAAGGGCAGATGAACATCTCTTACTGTAAAGCCCCCACTGCTTTTGCAGTGTGTTTGCTCCCTGTCCAAGCCTTGGGTTGTTCACATTGGCAGGAAGGCTTGGAACAGGTAAGAAGGTCAGTGGAGAAGATTGGGTCAGTGATAATTTATATCCATATGCTATTTATATTTTTTTTAGGCCAGCTTTGCTGGGAGGGAGGTTGCTTTCAGTTTATTCTGCAGAACAAGGTATGGTCTGGGACCATCAGGGTGGTTTTACCCACTAGATGTATGGCCCAATCTTTGACCTTTCCTGCTCTCATTGCTGTGGCTTCAAGCCTGATGCATAGTAGGCTTCACAGATGATGAGGGGAGGATCTGTGAGCAGTTAGGATATACAGACCAAGACCTCTGCAGCCCCTTCTAGGCTACACATCTGACAACAGATTGACAGATTCACTGTAGGAGACTGGACTCCGAAATCCAGACACAGCTCTTTCTTATCCCCAAGTTCTGATGTTCTTCCCTCCTCTAAGCCATAGTCCTCCTGACCAAGTGCCTAGGGAGATGCAAGTACACAGTATTATGCCTACTTCTTTCGATAACGCATACCTCAGTCTACGTCCACCCTAGACAAAAATTACATCAGTGAGAATTATGGGTAGTGGAATCTGTCTTGCATCTTCCGAGCTGCATATTCTTCACCTCCCTCTCCCACTAAGGGAAATGTTTTCAGAACAGGTGAACTTTTGAAGGAGGTATGTGAGATGATAGGGAGGAGAAGCCACGGCTCTGGTGAGCCAATGGCCAAGATACAACAGTATCTGTTACACAGGACCTAACTTTTATCATGATAAAACCAGAGTGTCATATTTTCATACAAGCTGCACCTTCAGGTAACACACACCCCTGAATGGATCCATGCTTGGAATTTAGACCTTGCATGACACAAGTCACCTGTACAGAGGGAAGATGAGAGAGCACTGGAGGAAATATAAGAGAGCTGGCAACACCAAAGATGCACAGAACATTCTTGGGTAGTGAATCACAGTAAGACAGGTCTTCACGTTTAGCCCAGGCACACACGTGAGACATCATCAGGACATGACACAAGGGTGACATCCACCATGATGCCTTTTCCTTCAAAAGACAAAGCACATCTGGCTCAGAGTCTACACAGTATTTCATGGCTTAGATGAGACTGGGAACCCTGGGAACCAGGAAACCAAGACACACAGATTGATTTACTTTTAGATTGTGACACACATGGAAATTCAAAAGAAAGTTTTACTCCTTCCTCCATGGTAGAAACATCATCAGTCTGTTTACAGCAGGAATTGGTCCCAGAGTTGAAGAGAAGGCTGAAATCTAACCTTGCAGGTGACCAGTACTAGAAGGTAGTAACTTGCCTCTTTGCTGTGCCAGTATCAAGCTTTCATGGTGCCCAGCCTCAGTGCCTTTGAGTGTCATGGCACATCAACAGAAGGAAACCCGACAGGTGAAGTTGCAGTTGCCCTTCCTGTCTGAGACAGATGATCAGAGGCGTGCCAAAAGTAGCTGCTTGCTTCCTTCTCAAGAGATAATTATAGCAGCTAGAAAACATCATTTGCCATCTTGCTTTTAATTCATATCAGCAGAGCTGACAGTTCCAGCCTCACTCACTCAGTAACTGCAGGGAGAAGTCTGGGAAGGATGGAGCTGCTCTAGCTTTAAATGCATAGGGCTGGGAGGCTTTCATCTCAGCACCCACTGTCACCTCCCTTTGCTTTGCCTTGATCTCCTGTGCATTCTGTGTCTGCTCCGCAAGCCATTTAGCCATCTGTAATCAGCCGTTGCACCCATTGCTGTGAAGGGAAGGATGACCTTGTGCTTCAGACACTGCTGCTGCTGCTTTCAGAAAATTGGGAGTTCAGGTCTGCTGCAAGCTCCCCAACAATGTCCTGGGGAAGCTGCAAAAGTTCCCGTGCTTTTGGTTATTATTTATCCTCAGCTAGATACAGTGCAGGTACGATAACCACACTGATGGCCAGGTGGTGTGTGGAAATGCTCTTGCTGCCAGTAAGGCTGCAGACCAGCTGAATGCTCCAGCAACTGCCAACAGACTGCTTATAAAGCCAGACATGGGGCAGTAGGGATGAGGGGTGGATCTTGCACACCACAAGCTAAAAATACCTGCTGTTCATTGGTGTGACTGGGAAGACCCCAGAAGTGGGATACACAGGTTCAACAGCAAAATTAAAGAGAAAGGGACAGGTAAATTAGGCATCTCATAGAAGCAAGCAGGAAGAGGCTGTAACAGATCCCTGCTTGAGAAAACCTGACTACCATCCTTGCAAACCAGCCACATCCATTTAGACTGAAGACTGCTGCCTCATGACATGCTTTGCACAGCACCTAGCACCACAGACCCCCAGGTGAGATAGGGCCACTGGGCCATGAAGAGCAGCAATGAAAATGCAACCAACACTCTCAATTCATGGAGCATCCCTCAACCAGAAACTACACAAGATTTTTTTCTAGTATCTCTGAAAACAAGTCCTCTTTAAGCTCAGAGCTGGCCCAAATTGCCTATAATCATGCAGACTGATGAAAACCACGAGTGACTCAGAAGCTAGGCAGTCTCAGCCATGGAAAATCAGGGCAGGAAAAATGAGGAAGCAAATCAAGCTCTCTCTGTACAACTGCAACCTCTTGCAAGTCATCATACAGTGGGCGCTTTAAGATTGTCCACTGCAACGACACCAGTTTTGGACCTATGTCAACATGGCAGTTTGAACAGTCAAGTAGCTGGACACCAAGGATAAGTAAGATTTCTGCTAATCCTGTGTTCACAGCAGGATACTAGAAAATTTAGCTGACCTTTGTTAAATAAGCTCAATGGGTCCCTTGAGAGATGGTGAATCACTGTGAGCAAGCAAAGAATGTTTGCCCCAGGCCGTAGCCTGCAGAGGGAGGTTTTTCCTGCACAAAATGCTGCAGTCCACCCCCATCCCTGGGCAACATACTTAGTTTATGCTAAGGAGAATAGGCCAGCCTAGCCCACTGCAAAGCAAGCTAGTTGTGCTCCAACTACAAAATGCCTCTCAGCAGTATAGAAGACAATATTCACCCTGCAGCTTTTGAGCTGCAGCACTGGAAACTCTTGAGCTGCCAACAGAGCACCTCTTGCCCCAAGACGTCCCTGCCATGACTGTCTGGTTCCCTGCTCATGGGCTCACCCTCTGGACTACCAGCACATGTACCTGCATGAGACCTTCAGCGAATAGTGAAGGTCAGGCAGCAACTTGAAGAGAAGCCCATCATAAACTTCAGTATTGCAGGGTCCCTTTACTGATATACTATGAATCCATGGGCACAGCGTGGACCAAGACAGTACCATGGCCAGATGAAGCCTGACTAAATTTCATTGCTACACATCACATTTCTTTTGGGAAATTTAAAACCTTCAAAAACACCTGTTCACCTCTTTCAGCTTGAGAAGCAGGAATTTAGGCCACATCGTCTGGCTGGCTGAGGTAGAAAATGAGACAGAGCAGAGCTACATAAGGCTTTTTCATATATGTTCTGGATGAGGTGGATTTGATGAGACACAGGGGTCATACAGGGTGACATCAGCTGAGTTATTAACATGCTACACCATGAAATGCAGAGTTTTTCTTTTCCAGGAGTAATGGGACAGAAAACAGTATTACAACGGGTGCATATAGGGACTTTCATTTAGCATCTGCACAGCTGGAGCGGAAAACTGATCTGGGCTAACCCCTCCAGAGTTAACTGAGTTAGGACAACTCCCACCTGGCAAAGATATGTCCAGAACTACATTTCTGGGCATCCATAACTGCTCCAGGTGTCATTAATACTTCCTTTCACAAATTCAGGTAGTAAAAAGAAGCAGGGAGGAGAGAAATCATAGAATCATAGAATAGTTAGGGTTGGAAACAACCTTATGATCATCAAGTTCCACCCCCTCTGCCCTGGGCATGGGCACCTCACACTAAACTGTGTTGCCCAAGACTCCATAAAACCTGGCCTTGAGTACTGCTCCATGTGATCAGAAACTGTTTTTTTCCGCTCTTCTCATTCTTTAAGCAATCTCTGGGTATCTGAATAGACAAATACCTGGATTGCCTCCTCCTGGCAAATTATAAAGACAAACAAAAAGTCTGCTTCAGGTTGGTTTGAGATCCCTTTATTTTTATCTCCTCCCACCAGGTCCCAACTGAAGCAGATCACAGGTTCTAGTGTCCACAAAAACATGAACATTTCTATTTCAGTTTCGAAGCCTATTTCAATGACCCTACTGGGGCAGGGGATAGAGAAACAGGATCATTCATTGTGGCTGAGCAGTACAATTCCATTTTCCAGGCTCCAAAATGAGAGACTCGCTGCTGATGAAGTAAAAAAAAAAAAAAAAAAAAAAACAAAAAGCTCCTCTGTGTCATTTTTCTCCTTTTCCCTCACCCCAAGTCTTCCTTTTCTTTTTCTTCCCCCTCCCCCCACAGCCTTCCAGCAGGCTCTCTGGAGACAAGGGGGAGAGAAGCAGAAAGGTTGGTGTCTCGAGGGAAACCCACACAACTCAATATTCAGAATATTGAATATGAAATGTCAGAGGAGTTATCAATCTTACTTTGATGGCACGGGGAGCTTCATTTGTTAGTGCAGGATGTGAAAGGGGCTTTTCAGAGCCATTCACCGACTCTTCAAAACACATTTCACCACTGGAGGTTTGTGATTGCTCATCCTGCACAGTGTCCAGGTAGGAAGGAGAGCCACATCCAGTCCTGCCAATCCATCCTAGGCAGCAAGGTAGGTGCAGACAACTAGAAGTACATACAACAGCAGCAGTGTTGTGCAGAGCAGCAGCATGAGGTGAAAGCCAGTTCTTAGCTGGTGGGAAGTTACATGTGCTACTTCAATTGGCCTGTAACATACGATGATGTGGCCCAAAACACGCAATGGAATTAAGGAAACCCTCTGCTAACACCAACGACTACAGCAGCTGTGAAATCAACTGAGCCTAATCCTTTCCCTCAACTGTAGGCTCATCCCTCGTCATCATTGGCATGTCAGTGCTCTTCCTCACTACCTCCCTAATCCTGCATGCAGAGAGAAGCCTCAGCAAGGACCAGAGAGCAGGACAATTCTGAAATATGCCAAGCAGCCCCAACTCAACAATCACATACTACACACAGCAGTATGGAAAACTGGGTCTTTGCTGACAGTAGAGCAGAGAAAGAGCTGGTATTAGAGTCCAGTAAGATCATGGAAAACAATACTGGTAGGGCAACTCCTAAATATATATATGTATATATATACACATATATATACACACACATATATGCACACAATCACTGTCAGTACTACAGAGTTCCCAAGTGAAAGACAGGTCAGCCATATGACAAGCAAACACAGGGGGCATGACTACTCATTCTGTGGGCCATAGGCTGCAGGTTATGTATTCTGGTCTGTGTGGTTCTCTGGCTCCTTCTAAATCCTGCAGTTCAAGGGGTGATATTTCTAAATCTCACCCATTTTCTGCATTGTGTGATCCACAGCCTTCAAGTCTGCACACAGATCCAGTCTGGGCAGCCAGAAGGGACAGGTTTCAGTCTTCCTCTAATTCATCTTTCTAACTATTCCCTGATTCTTCCTGAACATCAGTGGTTGTATTTGGCACTGGCCCAGGTAGCACGTGACCCAATTCTCTCTTCACTTGCTACTAGCTACTGTAAATTGCATACAAATCAGATATGTGTAAAGTCCAATTATCTACAAGAGATCACGTATGTTGCACTGTGATCAATATTTTCAAGCCTTGGAAAAAAAATGAGTTGATTCTTAATTGTACATTCTCTACCAGTAATAATGTTCTGCTGATCAAAAGTTAGTGTAATCAGCACACCTGTACAGAGGGTGAGACTGAAACCCCACAGTATTCAGTGCCTGCCCTTGCATTCAGGAACCAGCTGGTGGAGATAAGTAAAGAATCCTTGATTCCCGAGGTGCTACAGTGGATAATTCCAAGCTAATTCAAGGTTCAGATCCCAACTTTTATACAGACAAATTTGAGAATGCGGGAGTGCTGCTGTTTCCTGCAGTGCCAGCATGTGGAAATGAGGTGCTGTTGTTTATGACAGACCACTGTGAAGGAAAAAAATGTCCTGGTTTCACATGTGACCTTTCCATCAGAGGTCACCAAAAAGTCATCAGTGATTTCATCAGATATCAACCAACTCAATTGCCCTTACGTGCACACATAGCAGTAACAATGTACAGGTCACACTCATTTCCTTGTGTGAGTCAGTCACTCTGAGCCCAAGGCCACCAGTTAGAAGAAAGAAAGATCGTCTGAGATCCTGAATTAGATTTCTGCTGTTGGCTCAGATCTCATTCTCAGAAATATGCCTACTGAGTGATTACAGGAATTATACACCCAGTTTAGTGTTACAGGAGGGTGTCCTAGGGACAAGGCATGAATCAGTGTGGCTCTACTGACACCCCAGCACTTCTACTCAGCCTGTGGATCTGCTCTGGTACATCTACCCCACAGATTCGTTTGGCTGCTGTCTGATGAGAGCATGGGAAAGACAATAAAGAGATGAAAGAATAATACAGACATGAGGGTGAGTATATTCCAAAGAGGAAACACTTGCTCTAGCTGTCAATGATTTACAGGGTCGTGTTGTTCACTGTTGACATATTTTATTGTCATTATTTACCACATTCACTGCTGGAGCCCTAAGGAGCTCTGCACAGGAACTTGGGCCATGTAGCGCAAGGTGCTGCACAAATACAGAAAGCTGTCAGGGGGGTAAAGGCACCAGAGTCCTGCCAGTTGCTGCCACTGCAGAAGATACTGCAGATTCACAGCAGGATGTAAAAGAAGCATTAGGGGGAAGATGGCAGGTGTCCAGAGTGCCAGATTATTTCTCAGCTCAGCACAGAACAAAAAGATTCTCTTCAGTCCATAAGGTTTATAGAGTTAAGTTCACAAATGCTAAATGCTTGCATCATTTTTAATGCTTTCTTACTGGCCACAAGGCTGTCAAAATGCAGAGGAACTGCTTGCACAGTCAGAATCCTGAACAGGAGATTACCCAATACTAATAATTATTATTGGTATTATTACCACAGATTTATACAGGCTGCCTCTATCATGAGAGACATTGTATTCTCCCTGTGAAATAACATTTGCTTTGCTCTTCACAGACGAATTAGAGGCTTTACAGTCAAAAATATGCTGTCAAGCTACTCCAAAAGCACTGTGAGGGAAGACTGAGGTCTGCATCGAATATGTACATTTGCACCTGCTTAGCCTATGATCAGATTTACAGTGGTGTAAATCAGGAGCAGTGTTGCTGGAGCCAGTGCACCAGACCAGACACTCCACTAATGCAAATCAGCGCAGTTCACTGACTTTGTATAAAAACCTCACAGACGTGGTACAGGCAAGAGAGTGCAATCAGGCCCTGTCCAAGATCACCCCGTGTCCATATGCTGTTATTCATTACAAAGTATGATCTCAGTGCCTAGGGGCTCCAAGGAAGGCCAAAGTCCCCACTATGCTACATTCTGCGCTCATCAGTAATGACATATAGTGCCTGCTTCAACAATTTGCAATGAAAGGAGACTGAGACCAGGTATATTCTGGATACGCTCTCAGATGACGGAAATACTGCCAAGTCTCATAATTATATGGTGAGACCATAGAAGCCCACATTTTAATTCAAGCCTCTGCTCCCAGTCTAGTGAGTTGATGAGATCTTAAAGAGAAAGGCTTCTCTTTTACTTAAAGAAGCCTTACCCGCTGAGACCTTAAGGCTGGCCTTTCTGCCCATTTCTGTTTTCCAACTGCATCTTCAATGCATGGCACACTAGCCACTGGCTGGGCTGGCTCTCAATCGTATTTGTGCTGTATCAGTCTAGAAGGAACTAGAAGCCTAAGGAAGAAAACAGAAGAAAGCAAAGACTGGGTAACAAAATGCCACTACAACCCCTGTAAGTCAAATTTGACACAAACTTTCCAGACTGAGTTTTCAATGCGCCTGAAATGGAGTCAGAATTACCAACTCGACATGCACATTTATTTTACTTACTTATTATTCAGATCTAAAGAAATCATTTATCTCTGTCAGGAAAAAAGTGAAATACCAACACACACCAAGAAAGGAAATAAACACACCACTGCTCCCAGCCAGTGGTGTGGGAGGTATGCAGAGCTGGCAACCACAACCCTCCTGAGAAACAGTGTGTCTCCTCCCTGCTCTGGCTTCTCTCGGCTGTTTAACCATGCTATTTTAGTTGAAGGGAGTAACCCATGTCTCCCGAAGAACAGCTGCCACTATTATCCATACATACAGTTACTAACAAATAAAGAAACATAGGATAAGAAGTTGTGCTGGCCCTCCAGAAAGCACAGAGCCTGCAGTCCAGGTGGGAGGAGAGCCATGGCTGCTAGCTGACAGCCTAAAGGCCTCTCTGAAGTACAACATCCTTCCTAGACCATGTTACAGGTCCTAGAGACACTTACAACTCCACAGTGCTGCCCAGCTCCTCAAGTCAGAGACTTTCAGGTCACTGGGAGACAGCTTCAAGGCCATGCCCCACAGTGCCTGTACCAGAAGAAGGACCCTCCAGGATTTCTTTATGCCTCTGTGAATTAACACAACACAAAAGTCACAAACTGGATGAGGTGGGAAGGGACTGGATACTGTCCTGTTCAACCACCCTGTTCAAACCAGGGTCAGCAAGATGAGATTGCTCAGGGCTGTGTCCAGGCATGTTTTAAGTACCCCCAATGACAGAGACTCCACAACCTCTCTGGGAAACCTGTTTCAGCGTTTGACTGCCCTACAAAAGTCACTGGTACATGGCTGACATGGAGATATTCAGCCACCTCCTAACCCAATTTGTCCACCATGTGTCAGAAACTAAATGGAATAACTCCACTACCCCTAGTCAGCATGTATTGTAACAAACCTACTGCAATAGTACTTGGAGCCCAGCTGGAGCCCAGGGCCCCATATGCTACATCTGTCACACCATGAACAGACAAGTCAGAGCAAGGAAGCTGGATGCAGAGAGGTGGCAGTTTAGCTCACACAACACAGAACTAAAATCAGGGACTCCAAATCCTCTGTTCACATCATAGCATCAGGAGAACCATGCTAAAACATCCACAACAAAGCAGCTTTCTGTGCTTCGCTTTGTCACCGACTTGGTGATATTTTTCATAGTGAGTACAAGCTGTTACAACTTTAACTTTTCCTGTTCCTAGATCTGAAAAGGAAGGGCTTCCCACAGACAGTTCCTTGTCTGACTATTCCTCTCACAAGGAACATGCTCAGATCTCTACTGGAGTGATTCAACTTCTGAAGAACTTTCCTATCTAAGACACCTGAGGTCACTAAATTTATCTGCTCCTACTACTGCAGCATGGATTAACCATAGAAAAGGCAAATAGCCACAAAACAGATTTTCAGATGGACCAAAAGCCACATGTGTCTACAGGACTCTTAGAGGACCTTAGAGGTCTTGTCATTGAAACAATCAGCTACAAACACACACCCACTGTACCATGGTCTGTGATCATATGTTCATAAGGCTGTCTGACTTCTCCATAAAGGGCAGGGATATGCCTTCCCCAGCAGTCACCACTTTTTCCATTTATTGCCTTCTGCTGGCACTTTCCTGGTTAAAGGAAAGTTAAAGAGCAGCAGCAGCTGCTCCGGTGTCTTCCCCAGATGTTCAGCTATGTTCAGCCCATTAACAATTTGAGAAATCATTCCTCAGCAAAGGTTTTGCTGCCTTGCAGGCTTAGCTCTGAAACAACATGGCACTTACCAAAAGAACTTGCTCTCACCCTGCCACACTTAGCACCCAGAAACCCCTTATCACTTCCTGACCCACCACACTCCCACACTCTGCATTCTCTCTTTGGGTTGTAGAATTTATTTAGTATCATGACAGACAAAGATGCACAGAGGCACCCACCCAGTTAAGGCTGCCTTCATGCACTCAGAAAGGAGTCTGAACGTTTCATG
Organism: Psilopsiagon aymara; assembly: GCA_024733675.1. Classification (NCBI taxonomy): domain Eukaryota; kingdom Metazoa; phylum Chordata; class Aves; order Psittaciformes; family Psittacidae; genus Psilopsiagon; species Psilopsiagon aymara. The sequence continues at coordinate 171 of JANRGW010034527.1, read as the reverse complement.
AATAACAAAAGTTAACTCAGTTTTCCTAGGTCCTGTGCTTCAGCACATCTTCCTGCTAGAGTGCTGTCTTCTGCTGATTATCATCCAATTACTGTTACGATCCTCTGCTACAGGGATTGATTGCAGAGGGCAATAAAAGGGAGAATTACAAGGAGTGTTAATGTTGAGATC
>JANRGW010034526.1:0-26223 GCA_024733675.1 Psilopsiagon aymara | reverse complement strand
GGGGTGGGGGACGCGGGGCCGGGAAACGGAGGTAAAGGGGGAGAGGGGCAAACACAGGGAAAAGGGAAAAGAAGCAAAGGAGGCTGGAAAATTCCTCCCCACACACACTCTCCTCCCGAATAAAGAGAGGGGAAGGGGGGAGGATCTACCAAAAAAACATAAGATGTGAATGGGCAGAGAGGGGGAAGGGTGAAAAATCTGGCCAGGAGGCTGAGCTGAGCGGGCCGGGAAGAGCAGAATACGTGCCAGGCACCCCTGCAGGCAACCGGGCCGGGGCCAGCTGCGGGTTCCGCCCGGCCGGGGGGCAGAGCCGGGAGTCGTCCCCGAGGGAGTCCTCCTCTTAATTGAAAGAGGGGCCCGTTGATTAGATCGGAGCTGGCCGAGGGAGAACAGCAACACATGGTGGGGTCGGGATAAACGGGAAGTGGGCTTCTCCAGCCTTGTCTGGGTGTAACAGTTCCTTTTGGTGTCAATCTGCGACCCTTAACCAAAGAGCAGTAGTGCTGCCGCAAATAAAAGGAGCGAACGATTAAGGAGGGAAGGCTCGTAGGTGCATTTGCGGACACACATCTCTTCTCACCTTAGAGCCGTGCTGAAGTATTACCTAACTCGAACCTAGAATTGCAGACTTTCCTACTGTAGTTTCTTGTTTCGCCCTTGCAGCAGACTGGTACCTTACAATTGGCTATAGGTACCTGTTTGGCTATACAGCATCTTTACATACTGCACTCTGCTCTTTGTCCACGGACCCTACCAGCATGTGGAACCCCTGCCCCGCCTTTGCTTCCGAGGTGACCACAGCATTATCCCGACACCTCTCTGTCCTGTGGCGGGATCCTCGAAGCTGCTCCCCCTGGGTGAGTGCTCCTGTGCCTCCCCCGTGTGCCTGTTCACTCGTCACTGTTCAGAACGTATTAATGTGAGCTACTATAATTGTATCCGCACTTATTTCACAATTAAAGCCTTTCTTGAACAATCAGGAAGACACTGGGCAGTAGCTGGGTGCGTTGCTCTCCCTGAACGCCGGTTCCTCCGTGCAGCTGTAGCCGTGTGTCTGTGGCTACAGGGAAAGTGTTCCTGCCTACGACCCATATTTTAATATCAATTTCCATATTAATTAATCACCCCATCTATCTGTTGGATAAAGGAAATAGCTCGCATTCCGAAGAAAATTGCCTGCTTTCCTAGAGTTAATAGTTAACTTCGGAGTAGAAAGTTCCCAGGGAAATGGGGAGGCGGAGGAGCAAGGCGAGCACCGGCCTCACTCAGCACCCCTGACACGGCACCCCCGGGGCAGCTCTCGGCCCCTCCGCCGCGTGCTCGGGGCTCCTCTGCCTCCCGAGTTTGGGGAAAGCAACCGGGACCGGGTGTTTTAAGGAATACACTCCCGATGGGGCTGGGGGATGCAGGAGGGAGGCAGGCTCTTTCCCCATAGACCGAGACAGAAAGTGACTGCAACAGGTAATAGGCAGACACCAGCGACCCGCGGAGCAGGGCAGCTTTTCAGAGAGGGGAAACGCATGCTGTTTGGCTTGAAGTGGGAAGTGAGGAAGTGGGTTGCCTTCGCCTTCGTCTGGCGTCTCTTCTCCCTTTCTCCGAGACAGAGTGCTCTGAGAAGGACAGAGAGGGTATTAAGGAGGGGACCTGCTGAGAGGGGGATCCACAGGCAGGGGCTTGGCCCCTGCGCTCCGCCCGGCCGGCAGCCGAGCTCGGGCAGACCCGGACTATTCCGAGGGTTTCGGGGTGATCTCAGAGGCGCGGGATGTCCCTGCCGCTGCCTTAGTGCTGGGGTACCTGGTGCCCTGTGGTGGTGATGGTGGAGCTGGGGAGAACACAGGGGAGAGGCGCAGAGGAAGAAGAGGGCTTCCTCTCTGTCTTGGGGCTCTCTGCAGAGGCTGTGGGATGGACTGGAACACCTCGAACCACCGAGTTTGGAGAGATGCTGCTGGCACGGGCAGAGGCTTCCCCTTTGGAGGCTGGGCTGGGGTAGAGTAGTGCTGCGGGAAGGGGGTTGCTAGGACTGTGTGGTGGGCGCAGCGCCTGGAAAGGCCGTGACCGCCGCCGGACGGGACCCAACGGGCTGCCCCTGGGAGGCACCGCGAGGACTCCCCCTCCTTCCGCTCTCTCTGGCCCGGGTATCGAGTTGCTGGCATGGGGAAGGGGAGAAAGGGCCCGGGGCAGCCTCCAGAGCTGCGGCGTGGAGCTGCCGGAGGGACCAGGGCGGGAAGCGGCTTTGAAAGGAACGGGCTGGGCTGGCGGCTCGGGGCCTGCCAGGGGCACCAAGGCGGGCATCTGTACGGAGCCCGGTCTCCGGCACCGGCACGACTGGAGCGGGGAGTGTTGTGTGTGTGCTCACCCCTCTCTGCCCCGAGGGTCCCGACGTCCCCGCAGCGGGGCTGCCCCGGCCCTCTTCCCTTTCCTGGCGGGGCGGCCGGGCCTCGCGTCCCGCCAGAGGGGGCAGTGCAGATCGGCAGCGCCGGGCCCCGCCGGGAGCGAGGCTTAACGGGGCTCCGGCCTGTGCCGGGGCAGGGAGTTCTGCCGCAGGCGCAGCGGGGTACCGGGAGTTCTAACCGATCGCTGCCTGCGGTGAGGCTCACATTCAAGAGCGCTTCCCACGACATTTACACGCTCCCGTTCCGTCTCCCCGGCCGGAGGCTGCAGCTCACAGAACCGGGCAAGGTCTCCCGGGGTTTTTGCTACCGTAGCGCTAGCCCTGGTCCGGCTTGGCGCAGAGGTCGGGCGCCAGCAAGAGAGCTCTCCCGGGGTTCAGGTGACGTCGGTGGGGTCACTTCTTGCTTCTCACTGTAGTTCAACACAAGTTATAAAGAGGTGGGGGGTCGGCAGCGGGTGCCCCATGCTTGGAGACAGTCTGGGTTATCAGGGACCAGGGGCTGTTCCAGGCCTTGGGGATGTGGGAACGGGGAGGGATAAGGGCACGCAGGCGGGGGACACTCGGTCGCCTTTGCCTGAACTGAAGGAAGGGAAGGGGTAAATGGAAGATCACGTTAAAAAGCCTAGAGGCTGGAGACGCAGAGCACGCCCTGTACTAAAAGGAAGGGGAAAAATAAAAGAAGAATGGAACTAAGCGAGATGATGGAAATCAGGATGGATGAATGGACAGATAGACATTAATTTTTACTAATATTAGTGGGAAAAAAAAGGCTGAATAAAGAAGGAGACGTCTAATTTGAAGAAGAAAGGATGGATGGACAGAATAGAGATTAAATTTTAATGTAAAAATAGAAAATACGAAAAAAAGGGGAAAAGAAAATGAGGGGAAAACCCCTCTCTACTGTTCGTGGACAGAAAGAAGGGAATCAGGGGGAAATGAAAGAAAAGAAAATGAAAAGACAAGTAAAAGAAAATAAAGGAGAAAAGATGAAAAAGGTTTTAAAGAGCTGTCAAACAGTTGGTAGTCATCAGAGTTAGAACAGAAAAGCAGAAACATTTATGGCAGCCCGTGCGGAGGCGATTTCCCCATTGGCATTTTATAGAGCTCCTAAATCTCAGCCTAGCGCTGTGCTGAACTGTAAGAATTATTTTCCCCGCATTTTTCTTTTTTAGGTTCACTTCCCGTTCCCACCGCGGGCCCCTCGGAGCAGGGGGAGCAGCGACCCTGGGCTCCGCAAGCCGCCCGCACAGCAAGTGCCTCCCGCCTGGCCGTGGGAAGCGGGTTCGCCCCTGCCAGCCCGGGGACGCGGCAGCTTCGGCCCTCCCGCCCCGGGGTCTCGCGGCTCCCCGTGGGAAGGAGCAACAGTTCCCTGGCACGTCGAGGGAGGGGAAGGAACCGCTCTTGGCCCGGGACGCGGAGTCCCCGGGCCTGGCCGAGGAGAGAGAAGCCGGCCCCGCGGCCAGGCCGCCGGGATCCGGAGTTCTTGCCGGGAGGAAGCTGGGGAACGGCTACGGGAACAACAAAAGAGAGACCTCAAGGTGCGCACGAGCGAGGAAGTGAAGTGGCTCTCCCTTCCCAGGCAGCCTGTCCTCGCAGACCGCCTCCACGTCGGTGGAAAACTCCAAGCCTCTGTGGAAAACTCCGATATCCAGGCACTAATAATGATAAGAGGAACAATAATGACAGCAATGATAATGCTTTTCCTTATATTAAAATCCAGTAAATGAATGACCTCCTACACCTGGTCCTTCCCCGGTCACCCTATCTCTGGGACCCGCTGAGTTTTCAGAGTGTTTCGGGGGGCGGGCAGGTTTGGGGGAGGAATATTGACGGGAAGAGTGAAAGCCGGGGAGATGTAACTCGTGTGCCTTTCACCTTATCCCAGGAACACAACCATTGTCCTTGTGACAAGAATCTCCGTTATGGTCTGGGAGCTGCGGAGAAAAGAGAAGTTTGCAGGTCTGTCTCCGCACGCCGCTGTGCACCCCCTCCGTTAGTCTGCCTGGCAGCCCCCGGCCCCGAACCGGTTGATATAAAAGTGTGTGCGAGGGGGATAAAAGTTCCAGTCTCTCATGAGGGGAGAAGGCTGCAGGGGCAGAAGCAAGTTAATTTCCAGCCGATTTCTCATTACTCTTCTTAACGCCTATAAGGGAGAGAAAATTAGGCACACAGCACACGTTTTGGCCACTTCATAAAAAATGCAGATTTGAGAGATGATGTGAAATGTGCCCTCGAGTCAATGATTAAAGATAGCTGACTACATTTTTTTTCTCTCCTATTTGGAGTTGAGATGAGGAATGCCCCCGAGGTCTATAGGTCCAGGAAGAGTCCTTTAATAACTGATGAATTGGCCTGAGACTCCTTCTCCCTGCTTTCTTCCCCCACACCGTTGTACACTGCCGGCCGTCGGGGAAGAGATGTGATCTGGGCATTCCCTCCCGAGCGGGACTGTCTTGTCACTCCAGTGGGTGGGTGCGGAGGGCCGCTGCCGCCCCTGCTTTGTCCCACTCGTGTCAGTAACTTTCCCTCCCCACTTTCCTCTCAGTTGGTCAACTTTGTCTCTAAGCTGCCAACAGACATAGATTCTGGCTCAACAGCATTAAAGATTTGCAGTTAAAAATAATGGAGGGGGAGGTGGGCAGCCCGGAAAGCTGGTTTTGGAAGTGGAAAGTGTTTCAGAAGGGTGACGGCAAGGGACAATTCTGGCAGCTGATTGCCAAGAGTTGGGTCTTCCCACAAGTTTCCTAAGAAAGTTTTGTCATCGAGGAATGACCACGGGAAAGGGAGACACATACACATTTGCCGAGTTCTGCCAGGGAGAGGTTTAAGGGCAGAATAAAGGAAAACTCTTCAGGAGAACCAAGGTCTGTCCCGTTTCCCTGCCTGGTGGCTCCAGAGCTGGGCTCGTCGATGGAGGCAGGAGCCACAGTACTGGGGTGGGGCAGAGGAGGACAGTCCCCTCCGGAAAAGCTCTTCAGTTCTGACCTTCTCAAAGGCATCCTTCCCTGCAGCCCCCTCTGCAAACTTGGGAGGAAGGGAAAATGGAAAGGAAAGATAAGAAGAGAGGGAGAGAAATAAAATCAAAGCTTTCCAGCCCGCTGGAAGAAGAAATGTGTATTTCTTTTCTCTAAACACTCCTAATTTTTCAACCCAATTGAAAATAATAAACTGTATAAAGAAAGCAGGGATGCAGTTTTCCAGAGCTCAGCTGCTGAATAACTCCTCATCAGCCGCACCGATTTCTTTGATTAATCCCGAGGTCTGAAGAAGAAGCAGTTCCAGGGTGATACCTTACACGCCAAGCTGCTTCTGCTTCCCTACTTTGTTAGACTCGTTTATGCGCATTTTTTTTTTTTTAAACCCAATAATTTCATCTCTTTTCCCCCTTAATAAATCCATTTTTGAAGCTGTACCTGCCCTCCAATTGCCCTGAATAAATGCCTTTCCTCCACCCCGGGGTCTCTACTCCAGCTCTCAATGGGGGGATGTTGGTGAGCAGCAGGGAGGGGGGACCGGACCCCCCCCCAGATCTTCGGTTCCCTCCCTCTCTGCAGCCAGGAACTTGTGATTTTCAGTTCGTGCGCGAAACGGCGGAGACCGACATTCACTCTCTTAATGGGACTTAATGTAACTGTACACGATCCTTTATGCAACTATATATCTAACGAGTTCTCTATTTGCTAGACGTATTACCAGTTCTGAGATTCCCTGCGTAACTATAACTATATGTGTTACATTCACCACTACGCGCATACACCCGAAATAGATTCGTCTGCGGAGAGGAATATGCAGCAATATATGCGAAATGTATAATACAAACCCGAATCTCTATATCAAAATGAAGAGACTTTAATTTATCTATATTTTATTGCATATAACCATTTCTTTTGGAGACAGCTAGGGAGCATTTGATATGTGGGGAGATGCACCTGTGCAGAGATTTGAAAGGGAACGCTCCCGTGTGCTGCACAGCCTGTGTTTATGCACATATATCATATGTATCTCTCTCGCTCTCCCCTCTTGTACATGTATAAAATATCACTGTGATGCTTTATAAAAGCTGCGAGCTTTGCACAGTCCTTTACCCCTTTGCCAGATGATGCTGTTTATAAACCCACACCGCTCTGCGAGGCGCTTTACACCCTCCGCACTAGTTTACACTATCGAGTCATTTATCCAGCTTTCTTTTCTCCCGGAATTACCCGGCTCGGAGTCAACCAGAAGCACCAAATTCCTGCCCGCCTGATGGATGGGCACTGTTGTCCGCTCCTTTCAGAGCGAGAAAAACAGCTCTGGCAAACGCGAACGACCCCAGGGGCTACTCCCCCCTTCGCCGGGCAGAGCCGAGCCACCCCCGCACTTCTCCCCCCGCCGCGAGTGGGGAGATGCGGCCGCGGGTGGGAGCGGGGAGCAGGGCTGTGAACTAGGGGAGCGGCGCTGCTTCCCGCGGCGGGGAGCGCCTGCCTCCCGCCCCGGGGTGCGTGCGCCTGTGTCTGCCTGTGATGTTCCTGGGCTGGCTTTGGGCTGCTTCGCAGGAGGCGCTAATTAGAGTGTAACTGCCAGGTCATTGATTTCATGTTACTAGAGTTGTTGTTGTTGGGTTTTTCCTTCTTTATTTCCCCCCCTTTTTGTTTTTTGTTTGTTTGTTTTTGACATGACATATCAGCTCAGATCACAGGCAGAAGGAGCTGGGTTGAGGATGTCGGATCCTACGGGATCCCCCAAACCCCAGTGATCCTAAACCACGCACACTGCTGGCTTGAGAGTTTCAGCCTCCAGACCCGGGGATCTCCCTGTTTTCCCTTTCTTGCTTTGTTGTAAGTCTTCTTCTGCAGCCGAGATCTGAATGCAAGGAGTATTATCAATGACTTTTAAATAATAACAAAGGGGGAAAATAAAAATAATTAGCCCCGCCTCTTCTAGTTTCAATTACTCTAATTAAAAACCCGAAAGGCAATTCCTAGGCAATATCTAATAATAGAATTAGCAATCGGATCCATGATTTCACACGGGGATTTACTTGCAGGGGTACTGTGCTAGCTCTATTAATAATAATAAAAAATCCTGCTAACCCTCTTTTTAAAATTAATAACTCTGTAATTATAATAATTTTATGTGCCTTTTTATAAGAAGAGGTTAATGTTGCCACAGTCTGGGGATGGGAAGGATGAAGTGAAGCGAAATACTGCTGCTTAAACTGACACCTTCCTATTTTATTAGGAGACATTATTATTATCAGACATCTGCAGGTAGAGAATTAAAATTAAAATCGCTTTCAACAATTCAATACACTTTTTATCAGCCATCTATCTGAAAATCATGAACATTCATCATCGGAGGCATTCTCCCTGAAAACAAGAACCCATTCAAATTTTATACAAATTATCATATTTATCATAGTCTGAAACTCTGGAGTAACATCTCCACAAACTGTCTGCTAACTCCCCAGGGAACTGAATTCCACTCTGCAGTCGCTCAGAGCAATTCTCGCTCCCTCTCCCTCTCTCCCGGCCCTTTCACACTCTCTGCTTCCTCCGGCTCCGCAGCCCCCAGAACAGAGGGAGCGAGGGCGCAGAGAGAAGGGGGGCAGGAGGATGCGGCGGCAAACAACATTAAAATAACACACAACAAGGCGAAATGCCATCCCCACCTCTTGCAAGGGAAATAAGTTTTGCCTGGTGTAGCGAGACTCGAAAGCCAACCCACTCTGCGTGCCGATTTTGGAAGGGTGGCATTGCTTTATCTTTAGGGTTGACGTCTTTGCACGAGAACATGATTATTAGGAGCAGCAGCAATAGTAATAATAAAAATAGTAGTAGTAATGTCTGATTCCACTCAATTTTTATTTATTTATTTATTTAGCCGCTGCCGGTGTTTTGCCTTACAGAAAGCACTCGGCACAGGAAAATATATTGGCTGTTATTTATGTGAGCACTTGGTGCTCGTGACAAATGACACGAATCGGTGCTTCCTGTTTGCGGGGTTGGATGAGACAAATCGCTTCCCACGCTTTGCTAATGACAAAAAGTTCATCAGCGCTGAAGCAGGGGCTGGAGTCGCGCCTGGGTTTATCCCCGCTGAAGATCACGGTTCTCAGGGAGGGACCGACAGCGCGGAGGGGCTCTGCCCCTCACCGTGGGCTCTGGTCCTCGCCTTGGAACTGCCCAAGCCCCCCGGCCCTGGCCCCTCGCCCCTTCAGCACTGCGGAAAAAAAGTAGTTCCAATACAATGTTTGTTAACTAGGTTATCTAGGCTGTAGAAGATTTTAATGTTGAATTTTATAGCTTTACCACGCTCTACCGTCCTTGTGAATATTGTAATATTGCATTTTTTACAAGTTACTCTTCTGTTAATGTTCCAGCTAGTAACTTTTATAATCCTCCTCAATGAAATTTTTTTGTATTCTTCCGCACCGTTAACCTCAATGGCGGCACCTCAGCCCCTGGCAGGAGGCAAAAATGAAATGAATTCCTCTTTAATCAGAAATAATAATAATAAAAACACACACAAGGCTCCCTCTGCCTTTTATTTCAGCCTCCCTTTTCGGGGAGGGGGTGACCCTCAGGAGTCTCCAGCCCTCTCACTCCATGCTGCAACCCGAGTGTGCTGCTAGCTGAATCGGAGCTGGGCTAGGGTAGTGCTTGACCAGCCCTGGTCACCTCGCTGGGGATAGAGGGCACGGCCTGTGCAGCCCTTTCCCTCTGAGACCCCAGCATTTGCTGCTGCTTTGTGTTGGCAGCCTGGAACCTGGGTATGCTGCAGATGTGAGCTGGTGGCCTTCTAAGAGCTGCCCACTGAAGGGAAAGTTAGTAATTTCTTTTCCTGCTTCTGTAATTCTGTCTGTGCATCAACCGAGATGCTCCATGGAGCAGCATCCTTAGATCAAGTCCTGCTGGCCCTGGTCAGCTGAGCTCGGCTGGCTCCCTGGTTTCTGTTGACCTCAGCTGGGCTGGAGGAGCCCAAGCCCTAGCTGTTTGTTTTTCTGAAAGGTCTGCAGTGGATCTCAGAGATACATATGCAGGAGACGCACTCAGATGGACTTGTAATGAATTATATCCCTTTAGAGGTAAATAGGGCTGGAAATCACCCTGCCACCTCAAACTCCCCAACCTCTAGATGCCCTTACAAATGAAATAGACTTGCAAGCACAAACGATCAACACCCAGCAGAAAAAGGAATCTTAACAACAGTAATGAACTGAGTGCCTTTTAGCTCAGAGAGTGTATTTTGAACAAGGATTGGATATTATTCCTTTGGTCATCGTTAGCATTTAAGAACTTTGTTCTCAGGCTCAGCCTGAGTCTTGCAAGAGTGAAATATTGGAGTGTTTGAATATCTGTGGCAGGGCATGGGCAAGAGCTGTCTCCATACTTTACTTATCTACCAGCGACCTCCCAGAAGCTGCCTGGACAGCTCTTGGGATATTGTCCCTGAGATTATCCTAACAGGAATTTCTTGAAATCTCAGCTCCTGGAGTCAAGTGGTTCTATGCAACTCTCAGCTTTCATGTCTTTTAAAAGGTGTCTTTTTAACCTAAGATAATTGCAAAAAAAAGCTTAGCTCAGACCTTAGCAATCAAAAGAGAAGGGATGTAGAGTTTATTGCTAATTTGCTCATATCTCAGACTGTAACTGATACATGAGTGGTACAATGTTTGAGGATGACAATGGGGCTCATGTATTTTATGAATCAAACCAGCTTCCTTCTTTAAAAACATGCTACAAGCTTTCTGGTAATTTCAGAGGATAAAGGTAATTTTCCTTTCTTCGAAGTCTATCACTGATCAATCACATCACTTCCTATAGTCCAGGGCTAAAGAATAACATGAAACCAAAACACACATGCCCAAAGCAACTAGTTTCTTTTTTTAGTTCAGTCATACTTTTTAAACAAGTGTTGTAACTTCACTGCTATTGCTTCTTCTTGGAGGTTTTGGTTTGTGTTTTATTTTAAGGTGAATAAGTTAGATAGGTCCAAATTTCTCTAAAAGAACCCCCCACAAAACGGTGCAGGGGTTAGATTATTTTAACAGAAATGTTATTAGTTGATACTCTAGCATTACCTTGTAAAGCAAACTCATAACAAAGCTCTTCATTTAGGAAAGAATTATTACTCTTCAAAGCACCTGAGAACCTCTTGTGATTTCAGAGTTCGTACAGAGCAGGTAAGTAGAAAAAATGAATAATAGTATTTCCATATTACTGGTAAGAAGCAAAGGCAGAAGGAGATGAAGACACAAAGGAAAACAGCATCAGAGCTGGGAACTAAGTCATTGCTAATTTAGTGAAGGACTATTAAATAAAATATCTAAGCTATCCCCTCAGGCCTGGGCAAAATCTAGAGCAGGTTTGATCAGCTTGTTCGGAGACCAGCAGGTCACACCAGATTTCCTGAATCCTTTGTGGAAGTGCCCTGGTGTTCTCTGGGTACTCTTTCTCAGGGTGCCTCTGTCGAGCATCATGGGCTATAAGCACTATGTTCTGAGCAGAGCTTAGAGATTTTGCCAATAGCATTTTATTTGGACAAATCTGCCTTCTCCTGAGAAATGGGCCATGAATGCCCCAATAGGCTTTAATGGCCCTGACCAGCCTCAGCTGGAGCCTCCACATACCCCACATCCTCTGGCTGATGAGCTATGTTTCAGGAGTTCCATTTAAGCTCAGGCATGAGCCTTGATTTGGCTATGCTGTAGGTGTATCTCTTTCTTAGGTCTTTGGCCAGATTTCAGGATTGCATTGTAGGTAGCTCGTGTCCTGGATGTCACCCTTGCACTGCTCAGTACCTGCTTTGCTTGCATCTGCTGATGAAGCCTGTTGGTGAATCCTGGCTCTGCTTGCTGTGCTCAGGTGCTGTGCCACACTGCCCCAGCATCATGTGCCTGCTCAGGGGCTGTTCTCAGCCTCAGCTCATCCTTCCTGGTGGGACAACTGGTCCTTATTCCTCCTTGAGAGGTGCCTGTGCATGTCCCACAGAGCTGCTGCAGCCCCTTGTGCTTTCTGTTGAAAATTACTCTTGCTTGTGAGAGCTGATGTTGCAGAGGCCTGGAGGTTCTGTAGAGGAATTATTTGGGGGGTTTTGCTGCTGTTTATTCATATCTTGGCTGCAGTCAAGAAATCAGAAGGCTAGTGAAAAGCCTGTACTCCCTAGTGTTTCTTGCCATCAGACATCAGTAAATACTTGCAAGGTAAGAGTTTAATGTTTTCTGAGTAGGTGGCAGAGAGGCATCTGTCCCTCTTCTGTTGTCTGTGAAATCAGTATTTCAAAACCATATTCTATGGTCAGTGAAGGCTTCTAGGTCAGACAAAACCTCATGGAGAGATTAAGAGCAGTTCCTTTCCCCTTTTCATTTGCTCTTCAGCTTGCATGCTTTTTTTGGGTCAAAACCTTTGCAGTCTCTGTTTATTCCTTATAGGGAACTTAAACTTTTATTCTCTTCCTATTTGATGTATATAAATGTCAGTGCCATTTATTTATGAAACATGGGAGAATACACTGAGAATGCATTGCTAGATGCCTTTCAGGGATGACCATATTTGCTTTCTCATGAGCCCTTATGTGCACAACCTTATAGGAAAATTTGCATTTCTCAACTCTAAACTTGGTGCTCTCTAAGCCTGGGGCAGTAGCCCCCATATGTTGGCTATTGGCCTGAAATGCAAAGTTAACTTGAACTCCTTAATTCTAACAACTGAATTATAGCAGGAAAGTTCTTTTTTTGTCCTCATAATTGTTTTCCTTTTCCTCAAACCCACTGATTTAGTTCTGGAAACATTTATACTCAGTTTGAAGCTAGCTCATGACTGCTGAAGTCATTTGGAAGCAGATCTGCCAAAATGTATTCTGCGTAAGTGCCAGAAGTTTTGGACTTAGTGTTTTACACTTCTCAGAGGCAGGGCTAGGGCAGAGCTTCCCATTGGAAAGATCAGAACTGATGAACTGGCAGCTTTGGAGGGAGGAAAATATTCTCCTAAGCAGGTGGAAATTCAAATCATCAACAAAAATCAGTGATTGCATTGATGATGTAAATATGTGTCAGAGACCATGTGGGCATGCCTGTTCTGGCTTTAAACTTTAAATTTGGGTATTGTTTGTAGTCAATAATAAGTCCAAGCTGGACTCTGAGCTTAATAGCTGCTTCGTTTGTCAGGAGGGTCTCACATTTGATACCGAGCTTTGCATTGTTGTGTCTGCGCTGCTGCCTGTTTTGGCGCTTGCATGGATTTCTCTCCACTGGGTTGCCACTCTCCATGGAGGTTGGTGAGAGCCAGGTCCCCGCTGGTGAGTCCAGAAAGGGAAGCCAGCTCTGATGCCAGGAAGACGGTGGCACAGGAGTGTGTACCAGGAAAGTAAGTGCAGGGTGGGAAAGGGGAGAAAGTGAAGAAGGCCCTGCTCACCAAGGCAAAACAGGCCCTACCACTGCAGTTGGCTCTCATGCTTTGTGGGGCATGGAGGAATTTGAATGTCGGCTATAAACTCTATAAAGTCAGAATCCCTCTGTACAGCTCCAGCACTATGGGCTCCTGGTCCCTCACCTGGGACCTGGTACTGCTTCAGTACAAGTATCAGTGGTGGCACTGGAGCTGACTCTGTTCTGGGAACAGGGAGAAATTTTTTCCTCTCTTAAACTGCTTTGTGAGGAATTTTTAATGTGAACGATGGTAACAAATATCTGCAGTTTAAAACTCCTCCATATTTCTGCCATCATAATGAACTGTAAAGAGACAAATAATTTGATCTTTACTAAATAACAACTCTTCCCCTTGCAGAATTGTCAGCAATTACTGTTTCAGTGAGGCTGCTCCACACATGCATACATGAATGTGATTTAAAAGTATTTCTTTTGGTGTATTTGTGTTCTTTTGTAAGCATGCTCAAATATGTATGTTGTATGTATGTATCTTGCATGTAAGTATGTCTTAGCACAGGTAAAGGGTATTGGATTTGCATATGGTATCTGTGCTGAGGTGTGTGTGAATGTCTGGGTGGTGAATGTACAGAAGAAATCCCTTTAAGTGAAGGCACCTTCAAATATGCACACAACTTTATATTGACATGACTGTGCCTGAGAGGGAGGTGGGAAAGTGTATTTCTGTATGTCACAATATAGGCTCTACCTATATTTTGCTACCTCTGTAGCCCTGAGCATTTGGTGGATGCCTATTTGCAGGCTGTCTGTGGATTCTTGTATGTGAACACGCATATGGGTGTCTGAGTCATGAGTGTGCACGTGTGGGGCATGAGTGAATGTGTGACTCTGCACATGGTTGAACATACATAAGTGTGGGAAAGGTAGAGTGAGCGAGCTGCACATCTTCTGCTGAGTACAAGAATAAAACTGCAGTACCGAGAGGACCTTGGCTGACAGTCTGGCAACACCAGGTATGTTTGCAGAAGATGAAGCAGGACAGACAACACAAGTTATTTTTGTCTATCAGCTGAAGCATTATAGAGACATCAACAAGCTCTTGTCTCATGCCAGCTTAATTCCCAGTTAATCAGCAGTCTGCTTGGACAAAGGAAGGAAATAGCATCAGGGGCTGCTGATGAGCCAAACTTCCCAATACTGATTTGGGAGCCTGTGAGGAGCCCTTACTATTGCTCTGCCTGCATTTGGCTGCATTGATACCCACTGGGCAGTGCTCTGGGATAGCTGAATGCTTCATCAGCTGTGTCCTGGTGGGAACCACTCCTGCAAAAGGGTTGGTCCTTTGGCTATCCCTCCCTAGACAGTCAGCAGAGGCTTATTCTTCATTATGTGTGATCAGAAGCCTTACCCAGGCAAGTTTCAAGTCACTTAAATAATTCCAAAGCTTCCATCCTCTCTCTTTGGGTCACTTCCACACAAACTGCAAGTTGACTTTTGCTTGCTTCACTCCTCTTGCATCTAATGAGACACCCTCTGTTTCTGGTGCACTGTAGAGATTCTTCTTCTTCTTCCTTCCCTCATTCATGAACTAAACTCCTATTTGCTTATGGGACTTGTACACTGTAGCTGAGGACTAACTCACTGTCTTTTTGAACCTGACTTCCTCATCTGCTTTCTGAAAAGCCACCTTCCTCCTTGTTTTTCTTTTGTCTGGTTTCTCTGATGCCACCATAGTCATGTGGGAGGCTACTGCCTCTTCTGTGACTGGCATGTGTTTATCACAGACCTACAGCCAAACTAATCAAAGTGCTGATTGCACAGGTCCTGGCAACCAGCCTGATAGTCACTTTTTGGGAGTGACTGGCATGGTGTCTGTTATACAAATGCCCACAGAGAGTAACAACAACCAGCAAATTCTTATCTTTGGCTGCTCAGGATCCAATCAAACAAGTTGCCATGGGGTGAAATGAGCTTGGGCATGCCTTGAGTTGGCTATTTCAGGCAGTTTCTATGCATGTCCTTGTTCTGTGGATCTTCATATTGAGGGCAAACGCCCAACATTTTCTCCTGACTCCCCAAAGGAAAAAAAAAACCCCGCCCTAAGCTACTATTAATTTCCTAGGTATTAGGAAGCACCCATGGGCAGTTGTCATGGTATTGCTGGTGTTCATGCCCTGTCTGCTTTTGTATTGGGATTTTATCATGATTAAGTATAGTGTGACTCAATCATCAAGCACTCATGTAATTCCAAGCACATGAACTTGCCTTCAGCTTTGCTGGGTGGATTGATCCCTTATCCTTTTGGATGCTGAACAGGCTGAGGTTTATTTCATTCATGAAAGGGAAGTGAACAACAAATTGTGTGTGCTGTGGCCATAGCTGTGGTAGACCACCTTATATGTGTTAGACCATAGGCATAAAATGAGTGAAGAGTCTTCACTTTGTCCTGACTTAGCTGCTGAGCTGACAAATGAGAGACTTTGGTACCATTTAGAATAGTGTTTGCTATGCTTTGCCCTGTATCATTAATAAACCTGTGAATTGGTCTGACACCAAACTCAGCTATTCCTTCCCCTCTGCTGGTCATTACCATTTTGCCTTACTTTTGTTTTATGGGCCATCAGCTAGGTTTCGGTCCACATGATGGTGCTCTGTGGAAGCACATCTAGTGTTGCTTTCCTACTAGGGTTTTGCCAGGCCCTTTTCTTAAGGCTACTGCAGTACTGCTGGACTTCCCACACTCCGCTTCTGTACTGATACAAGTTCATTTGTGTTCCAGACCTTTCCCAGTTCCCCCTGTGGACAGTCTGTCAATGGTGTTTATGATTGTTACTGCTGTGGAGCCAGGTAGCTCAGCAGAGGCCACTGTACCTGTGTGCAAGGTACTGTACAACATAGAGCACATACATCTAAAGACAGTGTGGGTGGGGGCATAAGGTGGTTGAAGGAGAAAAGTTGAGAAGAGGGGAAAAAAGCACTGAGAAGGGAAGTGGCTTGTGTTGCTTCCCTTGCACACTCTAAGAGTTTCTTGTCTCTGTTTGCTAGAAGGCCAGGTTAAATAATTCTGAACATTTTTCCTACCTTGGTTTTTTCAACCTGCAGCTCCAGGATCAAAGACTGTTGCTCTCTGAAGCTCTTAAGCAATATATGGTTCACTCTGGGGTCTTCCCATGCAACCTCAGCTACTGTGGACAGGAGGAGATGGAAAGCAGATCCTGAGCATACTTGTGATGGAAGGCGCCTGGCCAAAGCCTCACACCAGGGGAACAGCTAAGGCTGGCAGGAGGAATGGAAGCAGCAGCCTGGAAATGGGCTGCTGTTCTCTTCAAAAGTGCAGTCTCTCTGCTGGGTCGCTGGCCTAGGGCAGGTATTCCTCCCAGCAGAGCCAGGCTAGCCAACTTGTTTCCATGGCAGATATCTGGGCTGCATGTCCAAGCTTTAGCCCAGTGTCTACATCTCCTTTTGCAGTTCATAGTGCAGACTGCTGTGTGGCATTATGGAGCAGTGTGCTAAGAGGCAGCTGCATTATTCCACGTGATCTTTTAGAGCAATGCCAGGGGGGAGGGTATAGATATAGTGTCCTGCACTAAAATGCTCCAGTTACCTGCCAGGATCAAATGGCACATGCTTTCCCATTAGGCTTGAGGAAAACTGGTACAAATGAGACCTCTGCAGTGTGACTGGTGTGTGTCACTTACTGATTTTCTGAAGTTTGTTGTTATTGTTGGTTTAATTTCACCTGCATCATCACCTACCCACCTAAGTACAGTGCTTTTTTGTTCTACAGCACTCATTCTCACTCCTTTTTGTTCTGCCTGCCCAACCTCAACTGTAGCCCCCATCCCTGCAAAATGTCTTATTGAATCTCTTCACCCAGAGTGCTGAATATTTGATATATCTATAGCCAGCAGAGCCAGAGATGTATTCAGGGGAGTTTCATCAGACCTAAAATTCAAGTTATACTCTGGAGCAGTTCTTGGGCTTACAGGCTGAGTCTGTGCCAGTGAAACAGACTAGGTGAGTTGCAGAGCTGTAGAAGACTCGAAAGAGACATGTCAGTGGGTCAGACAAAGACACAGAAGGGAGGTAAGAAGGACTGAGCAGGGCTAATCGGATCTGTTTTCCAGAAATTCCTTCACAGATCTCCTTGTTAGTTCCACAGTGGTAGATGTGCCTGTGGTCAGTGCTGAGCAAGTGCATATCCCATCCCTGTTTTGTCCTGGAGTCTGTAATAACAATGACATGAAGAGTGAAGTGCCACAGAGGAAAACATAGCTCTGACGCTGGCACCCAGCAGACTGCGGCTATAGCTGCTGGAGAAAGAGTTTAGATTGATGGGAAGGGTGGCTGCATTTCTGCCTCTCTAGCCTCTTACCAGGACTTGGCAAATGTGCCATGTATTGTGTTTGCTCATCTCCTCTTAAACCCATCACCTTCATTATAAATGACCCAGGGAGGTGATTGTCTCCAAGTGGGTGGGGAAGGCAGAAGAGACTTCTCTCAATGAGAGTGGCAGGTGGGAAATGCCCCAGTATATCTGCATTGGTCCTGTCCATTTTTGTGTCAGATTGGAGGGAACCTGTAAACACAATTCAGCTTTTCTGATTGCATCTGAGTCAATCTGGGTTCTGCTCTGGGGAGTTGTTTACTGTTTGGGAAGTGGTCTTTCCAGTTCTCACTCTCTCCCTCCTGCATCCAGATATGGTCCAGGTCTCTCTTCCCCCCTGTCAGCCCTAACAGTGATTAATAAGGACACGTATTTCCTGGGTTTTGCACCCATTTTTCTTAAAGACTTGCCTGCCAGTGTGAGGAGACTGAGATTATAAACCACTGCTGGCATGTGAAGGGCCTGGGGGCAGCAAGTCTTGGAGAGGCTGTGATGCAGTTCCAAGCATGGAGAGAGCACAGGGCAGCTTAGAGAGACAAATTCCGCTGTCAGTTGTAGGTTTCCTGCAGCTGAAGTGAAACACTGGAATCTATGGTTCATTGTTATTCACACTGATACTGTCTCAGAAGTGACAATCTTCGCAGCAGCTGTTGTGATACTTCTGGCTCTTGTAAAGCATTTCTTCACTGTGTCAAAGATCAAGAAAAGCCAAGAAGTGAGAGAATCCTAGAAGATTTTCCATTGTACTTGAAACTTTTTTAGGTTTCTGTGAGATGCAACCTGCCTTCTGTGAATCCAAGTGGAGAAGTGAATATTCTTTTGCTTACCTTTCTCAAATGAATCATGGTCCAGACAAGTCTTCCCTCGTAATCAGTGAGAGTCTGATGCAAGTACAAAGCTCAATGCCAGCTCAGTGCAAAAAAAACCCCAAACAAACACTGACAAGCAGGGAGGTTTCTTGGGATTTTGGCTACTGCCTGCCTGCAGTAATGTCCAATTGCTGAGCAATTCCCATTCACCTCCATAATAAAAGCAATGTCTGAATCACAAGCGTGTTTTGCATTCTATCCTTTCTTCTTAGCCCCATGTGATGGGGGAGTAAATGCCAGCACTGTCCTTCTGCTTCCATCTTTAATGACTTCTTTGAACACTTTGGTCTTTTGGTCATGTACGTAATAGTTAGGCCTAAGCTAAACCTAGGATAGGAATATGCAGGAGGTTTAGATCCTGTCTGTGGCTTTGCTCAGTGTTGTAGGAGATAACAGCTGAACTTACTCCGTGTTAGTACCCTTTCTTTAAGAGAGTAATAACTGTCCCAAAGATATTGTGAAGGGACCTGCAAAAAGGTCTTGGTGCTGAAATGTCAAAACAATAAAATCCATAAAGTAATTCAAGAAAGATTGTTGTAATGCTGCCAATCAAAAACATCCCTCTCCTAAAGAGAGAGAGCCCAGTGCTATGAAGTTTTAGGCTGAGGAAACAAAAATCAATGTGTTCTGCAGGGTCATCATCCTTAGAGAGATGCCTGATTCTCACCTGGGCTGGCACCTCATCAGTCTTGCTACAGGGGTAACAGTTCTGGTAATCACTTGGTTTTGGATCAGAATCTAAAGATTTAACAGTCCCGTTTTTTACCAGAATCTGCTGAGTCTTTACAATAAGGAAGAGATCTGGTGCCTCTGGACTTCTATAGCATATATTCTGCTGTGGAGATGGCTGACAGCTTTCAAGCCTAGGGTTTGGGCTAGGGCTAAGGCCAAGGCTTGGGAATCATGGGCACTGAAGTCCAATGCTTTCTGAGAGCATAAGCTCAGGGTAACATGAGGGGGAGTAAATTGTTTTCTTGAGAAAACACTAAGTTGTTCTAATGTAATGTTACAGTGATATTGAGGGTTATGGCTAATAGGAGCAGTGTCTGTGAAGGTAGCCCTGCCCTCAGAAATCTGAAACAAAAAAATACATTTAAAATCAAGCACTTAAATCCTTTCTCATGGAAACTTCATTATTACTGCATTCAAAGGAAAAAAGAAAGGAAAAGCAGGTTCAGGACCTGTTTTTTAGTGGTCTGAAGTACTGTGGAAATTCTCAAGTTCTGTGCTTCAAACTGTCTCACTCTGATAGGAACTAGGGCCCTGCTGCAGGGAAAGGAGCGTGGTCTCTTCCTATCAGCAGTTGGTCTTTACTCCTGCCTTCCTCCTCCTCCTAGCCTGACGTGTATGTGCTTTCAGTTGAGACACCCAGCAGCAGGTTGTCTTGAAGAACCAGAGCTCCTGGAGCTGCTCCAAGTCCTGTGGGGTCTTAGCTGAAAGGCAATGTTTTCAAGGACAGCCAGCCCTCAGCCTTTTAGATGAGCTCTGCTCCAGCTGCCATGGGGCAAGCTGAGTCTCCAGGGCAGGGTGCAGAGAAGCAGCCAGGAAAAGAGGGAAGAATCACTGCTTCTCTCTGCAGCTGCAGCAGCCTGTGCATACATGAAGGAAAGATGGAAGAAAAGAAAGGAATGAAGGCAGAAAGTGGAGAGGATACCAGTTAATAAGCTCTGAAACTGGGGTTAATCATGCTGCTTCCAGCGTTAGCTGCATCCTGCTTACAGCAAGGCTTGTGTGAAGCTGGTGTGCTGGTGATAGCAGACAGAATGCAGCAGCTCACAAACAAGCAAGCAGAAGAATAAAGGAAGAAAGGAAGACAGATGCCCCTTGGGCAAACACTTGTTAAATTGACAAACTTGTAGAAAATGATTAAGGCTCTTGCTGTTCCTGGTCCAGAGGGGCCCTGAGCTGCTGCCTCGAGCTAAGATACAAAGGTAGTTCCTTGGGAGTCTACAGTGGACAGGGCACAGAGGGAGGTGAAGCAATTACTGCCTGTCTCTACAGTGCAGCCTCTTGTCAATGTTATTTATGTTTCCCCAAATGTTGCAGTCTTTTTACATGGAAAGCAGGCTCTGCCAATCTATGGCAAAATAATTGCAGCCACCTTTCTCTCTTCCCTCTCCCTCACCCCCTCTCTTTCTTGCTGTGTCTTCCTCTCTTCATCTCTGATTTACCTTGGACTTTTTTGATAAAGAATTGTGATGTAACCTCTGCTGGGAGTTCAGATCACTCCCAGACTCATAGGGACGAGCACTCTTCTGTGCCTTGGACCCTGCTGAGACCCCTGCTGGAAGCCACCTTAAGACAAGAGACCCATGCCACTCTGGCAGCTCACACTGAAGGCGTTTTGTGCCATGCTTTGTCTTTTCTCTATAAACTTGCCACTGATTCAGTGTAAAAGTTCTTCCTTGTCTTTTGTAGCTGGAATATACTCCCAGGAACTAGGTCATATGATGTATGCACAGCGCCCTGTGCTGACCTCACTGGAGTTAAGGGGAAAGAAAGGGTAGTTAAAATAAGTTAAAGTTTACTTTCCATCCCTCTTGAGAGGTTGTCCATTCTCCTGCTTCTGACACCTGTTGCCCTTGCACGTGATTTTCTTTGGAGGTCCCCATCTGGGAAGCAGTCAAGCCAAGGACCTCCGACTGGGACAGCTTGTGCTAATAACCTGAAACAGACAGGGCTGAGTCTGTAATTGCATAGTACAAAAGTGTGATACAGGGTTAAAAGTGCAGTGAGCAGCTCCTGGAGATTATCAGGAACTTAGTGTCTTCCAGCAGCCCCTGGAGTTTCACAGAGCAGCCTACACTCCTCTCTGTCAGTGGTACCACACAGCCCAGACAACAAGGTAAATAGAAAGAAGCAGAGACTTTTGCTGTCTCTTTTGGCCTTTCCGAGGGCATGGATACTTTCAAGGAAAGCAATCAGCACTTGGACATGATTTCAAACTTCAGGCTTCCCCTCACCTACTCTTCTGTCAACCTTCCCCGCTGCTTCCCTTTATCCTATATATGCACAGAGCTTGTCAGGAAAGGGTTAAGCGCTGCTTACCCCAGCCAGCTTTGCGTATTTAAAGTGAGTAAAGGTTTAATTACCAAATGATGACAGTGTCATATGGTTTTGGTGATGGCGCGTGGCATTCGATGAATGCAGAAGAGGGGAGGATGTGAGAAAGACACTGAGTGGCAGTGGGGAAGCGAGGAAGCTAAAAATGCCAAAGACAGTAAAACATCTGTAATTTGCAATTCGCTAGTGTTCGCTGATTGCTCATGGATTAAAGATTAAAATCTATTCTCTGGCAGATGGGGGAGAGAGAGAGAGGAAATTCTTACAAGCATGTTTTGCATCTGCATTTCATTCTGCTCCTCTTTACAATAATCACGGATGAGGAAATAAACCCAGATCTGGGCTGGCAGGAGGCGGGGAAAGAGCACAATATAGGCAGGACTCAATGTGCTTCGGGAAATGCCAAGCAGAGAGGAGAAGCTGACATCAGGATTGCTCCTCTTGGTGACTGGGACTGTTTTGGCTGCATGAGAAAGAATGTTCCTGTGAGGCTCAGAAGAGCCAGAGCAAAGTCTTTCTTCTGATCACCCCAATTCTGTGTTGGGGGTTTCTTTGATAGGAAGGGGATGTTAACCATCTGTCCTATCCCAGGGGATGACTGAGTCTGGCTACAGTGTCCATGACGTGATGTAAACGCTTGCAGGCAAACAATACAAGTAGAAATAATGTTTGCAAGTATAAATCATTTTTATAACTTCAGCTAATCAGAATCTGTCCCTTTTATGGGCATGATGAGCTTGCTCTCTCCCTCTCTCTCTCTTCCCTCTCTCATTCTGACTCTCACACAGGGTTTCTCAAGTGTGCAGGACATTAAAAGAAAAATGGATAATAAAACTGCAAATGCAGGGCCTGCTCCTTAGAGAGGCTGGGTACTCACGACTCTGGTTGAATTCACTGGCATCAGCTCTCACAGTGAAGCCCATAATTTGAAAGGTAAAAGGCAACCTTAGGACCTGCACACCCTGGCAGCCTCATGGGGGTTAGGGAGCTCTTCCATGGCAGTGGCATAGATCCTGTCTCCTGCCCATGAAGTGCTGCTGGCTGACCTGCCTGATCTGAAGAAATTCTGTTCCTTGGAAGGAATAAGGACCACATCAAGTGACCAGCATAGCAGAATGGTGTTCACTGCTCCTGCTCCTTGCTCCTGACCCTGGCCCAGTTCTTTGGGTAGTTCTGGTTGCTAGGGAAGGCAACTTCTCCCTGTGGCAGTATAAGCCACTATTGGTGAGGAACTGTAACTTATTTCTGCTCCAGCTGCTTCCTGCTTCAGATGGTGTTGGCTTAGCTTCACCCACACTAACAGGGATTTTTGTAGGAGTAAAATTTTGTTGGATGTCTTTGGAGATATTGCACAACTGTGAAGATGATACAATCTATCAATGAGAATAATCATTCCACAGATACCACACCTCGCCATAACATTTATTACACAAGCATAGCTATATGTAAATTCATTTTCATATGCTCACCTCCTTCTTTATACACATAGAGTCACCCTGAAATCCCAGTCCTTATCCTTATCCAATGAAACTGTGTGCTCCTGCCATTCAAGTATTACCATCATTTTTGGTGCATGGAAATGAGGAGGTGTGCATGCCAAGTGGAATGTAGACTGGGATGGGAGTAGTTCAAATGGATATTTGTTGTGAAAGTGGGAAGGGGAACTGGTCCAAATGTCTTTGGGGTCCTCCACATCACATCCCTATTCCATTTCCATGTTCCTGCCATAACTGTGACCTAGTTCTAAGTCTCCCATGCTGCCTTGGCTCTGTGGCCCACTGAAATAGCTCCATGTGAATCCCCAGTAACTAGATAATTTCCTAACCCTTACCCAGATCTTTGTCAGGTCTAAAGACACACCTTGATAGGGGGAAGCTGTCAGGATCCTGAGAGCTATTGGTGCACTTAATTAGCTTGACAAGCCTCACTTGGAACCCACACCCCTCTGGCCATCAGGAGTTTTCATTTCAGCTGAGGCCTGGCCTTTCTCTCCTTCCTTAATGTGTGTTTTAGGCACATCTATCTTCAGGTCTGTCTTGTGGAAGCATCTCAGACCAAATTTAGCTTTGTCTTCAGTCCTATTGATAGCATCATCTCACGCTGCTCTTGGATGGGCCACCCAGAAGTACCCTGAACATAATGCAAGGGGAGTGTGGGAAGGCCAGGAAGGCTGATGGGCTCTGTTCTGGCAGTCCTGTTCAGAGTGCAGTTTTGCAATATCTAAAGAGAGCTGCCTCTACTATGGCTGTCTTTGGCTCTTGGCTTATCCTCTGACATGAAGCAGCTCTGCTCTCTGTGTTCCAGGTGGCTTTTCAACGTACTCTGACTGGAGCACTGGGCTTGCTCTTTCTACCAGTTGTAACTATTGTAACTATGGTTCTTTTATTTAAACTATCTTTTCCTAGTTCGTCAAAGAAGACATCCCCATAGCCCTGGTCAGTAGGAACGTTTTTTCCATTCCAGACATCTCCTGACAGTATCCACTTTCTGTTTGCCATGTGTTTTCAACCTACTTCAACTGCTGTCTTGTGCTTTCTCCTTCTCCTACCCTTAGTCCCTAACCCTTCAGGTTTAAAGTGATCAGGTTTGTGGGCAGTGGCTGTGGTGCTCTGTCTACAGCTCTGCAGAAATTTTAGAGTTACAATTGGATTCTGTTAGTGTTTAGGGCTGGCAGAAAGGTAAAGCATAGGACAGTATTGCTGTGGAGCTGTTAATGGGCTACCAAATATAAGCTAGAGGTACAAGAACAACTTAGCTGGAATATGTGTCTTGTCTGAGCAGTTCTTGGTACAGCTTGCCTGCAGCTTAAGAGGAAACTCTGGGCTCAGAGTTGAGAGAAGAGAAAAAGCTGAGCTGTAGCAGGATGCAGCAGGAAATATTCTGCTGAAGGAAAGTGGATAGTGCCAACATATATAATCTAATAGAGTTTGTTGTTTTTTTTTTTTTTTTTTTTTTTTTTTTTTGTCTGGGGAACAACAGATACGTGTTGAGTGAGTGTTTAAATCTTTACTAAAAAATTAGGTTTATATTTACATTTGATAAATGGGAAGGAAGGTGCCATAGGGAGAAAAGAGCACGCACAGAAGGAGAAAGAAACTCTATAGGTGTGGGCAAAAAAGGGAGACAGCATTTGATTGAGAAGAGGAAAGTGATCTCTGAATTGGGTCGCTGCTGTTGGACCACTGGGAAAGCCGTGTCTCTGTTTGCAACTGATCTGTTCCACCAAGCGAAAAAGATGAGGCAGAGCAGAAGAAAAGCTGAAGAAAGATCAATGGGAGGAGGGGGACAGCATGGCAGATTTAATTAATTACTGCATATTAAAATGTTTGTTTACAGTAACAAACAGCTACAAGAGGTCTGATGTTAATTAATTTACAGCATTTTTCACCAGTCCCTTTGCCGTTGCTGGCAGTCAAGGAGGTAAGGCTGTGGCAGGTAAGACACTCTCTCTTTGGATTTACAGCAGCATCTCGGAGGTGAGCTGGGGAGGCAGCGCAGTTCTGACTGGCTGCCTCTGCACGGCACAGGGTTTTGGGTACCTTGTTCAGCGATAAAAGGGCTGTTGTTTTCCAGCCTGGGCAAATGGCTTTTCAGCGTAGCTTGGGAGCTGGGCAGTGTACTGGTGGGGGCTTTGACTCTTTCTTAAGCCAGGCTTTTTGGGATGGGGTTTTGGTGTTGTCTTGGTCATGCTGCAGGGGCAGGCACGCTGTGAGGTTGCAGTTAATTTGGTTGCTGTGGGCCCTGCAGCTCCAAAGGAATATGGGCAGCCTTTGTGGTATTCAGGACTGTGCAGGGTTGGCATGGGGAGGATTGCTGTCTCCTCCACACGTGAAAGATTCTGGGGTGGCATGTGTTGTTCCCCAAAGGTGGATGCGGTCAGTCTTTGTTGGCAGTTAGCAATCTGTTCCAAGCTGGAATCATGTAAGTATTGATGGGTTGATATCAGAGGAGAGCAAATTTGGAACAGAGTTTTGCAGTTGGAGGGAATATGGCTGATGCTGGGCATCTTCATTTGAACAAATCAAAGTTCAGGCCCCAGGGAAATCCACATGTGTGTTTCTCCATCCCAGTGTGGCCTTTCTGCCTGCCCACCTTATGCTCTGATCTCCATCTTTACCTATACGGCTCTGGAAGGTAAAGGAGAGATGTTTTTTTTTTTTAGCACTGTTCCAGTGGTGCTGGAAGTGCTGCTAGATGCCCTCAAAGTGCATAAGAAGGTCTGTGTGAGCTGAGAAGGTGGGTCAGGTCCTAAGAGCAATGTGTGAGCTCTGCAAACAGAGGGGAAAACCTCTATAGTTATTCTTAAAGCTCTATCTGTTGCTCTGAAACAGCTGGAGTGTTTAGCAAAGGTCTGAGAAAGCCCTTTCACACACTGCATAATGTGCTTATGGGTAGGCAGGTAATTAAGCATGGAGAGAGCAAGGCTGAGCTTAAAACCTCTGATCCTGGTTTCACTGGTGTTAACACTAGCAAAGAAGCAGTACAGGAGGTCAGGATTTCACACCTGGCTGGTTACTCAGGCTGATAGAGCTGTGTTCTCTGCTCCTGAAAAGAGCCCTTTGTAAATGCAGCTGTCTCTTGCTCCTCTTGGTAGTTCTTTACAATCATGACACTGTTAATACCATGGAGAAGGTAAGTCTAATCATACCTCGCTCCTACCAGTGCTGAAGGCTTCCAGGCTGAAACCCCAGCTGGAGTAAATCAGGCTTGTTTCCCGAACTTCACTGAACCTCAGTTGTGGCAGCTGTGGGAGGCTGAGCTCCTGTCTTCTAGTGGCCTCAAGGCAAAAAAGTTTTCTAACACTTTTGGAAGTGCCTCATCTGAGTTTCTCTGTGTGGCTGCAGGTGGCCTTTGGTCTTATCTACTTGTGGGCCTCTGCTGTAATCCCATAATTGATCTTTGTATTAGCCCTGATATTGGCCCTGCCATTTTAATTGGCAGTTAACACTTGTAATCGGTCCTGACTGTACTCCTCAGGCAATTAGCTCTTGTTGCTGTAGTTCAGTTCCAAGTTCTTGATACCTGGTGTTAAGAGGTCCCAACATTGGCCTACATTAACTGCCGTTTGCTGTTTGTAATTTGACCGCTATAACTTTGGACATGAGCCACTCTGCTCCCCCCACCCCCCCCCCCCCGATCTCAAACA
>JANRGW010034523.1:7031-29608 GCA_024733675.1 Psilopsiagon aymara | reverse complement strand
CTGGAGAAGAGAAGGCTGTGTGGAGACCTCATAGCAGCCTTCCAGTATCTGAAGGGGGCCTATAGGGATGCTGTGGACGGATTCTTCATTAGGGACTGTAGTGATAGGACAAGGAGTAACAGGTTTAAACTTAAACAGGGAAAGTTTGGATTGGATATAAGGAGAAAGTTCTTTACTGTGAGGGTTATGAGGCACTGGAATGGATTGTAAATGCTCCATCCATGGCACTGTTCAAGGCCAGGTTGGACATAGCCTTGGGTGACATGGTTTAGTGTGAGGTGTCCCTGCCCATGTCATGGGGTTGGAGCTGGGTGATCTTAAGTTCCTTTCCAGCCCTAACTATTCTATGATTCTATGATTCTATGTATTAAATAGCTGAAAACAGTGAGCAGTAATAATTTATTCACTGTTGAAATAATGTTAATGTATTTTACTAGCTATTTTTTATAGTACAATTGCAATGGTACCATGTAAGGTCTGTAGTGGAATTAAAATACCATACATGCAATTACCATTTGAGATCAATCATTCTAAGCTGACAATATAAATAAATATAGTGACATTAGCTGCAATATCTCATCTGCAAATTATTATGCAGTAACTAATCACAGTAGCACTGTTGTAGTTCCCAATCTTTCAGTGATTCTTTTTTAGCCTTTTCCAGGATTTAACGCTTCAGTAATTATGCACTGTTGAAATATGATATTTAAAGGATATATGTAAAAGTGCAGTATATAAGATACGTTTGTTAAACTCATATTCAAACCTATTTAATTGTGTTCATGTAGCTGAAATGATGTGAAATTTATTAAAAAAAAAAAGAAATTCAAGACCAGTGTGACAAAATAAATACTGCTTCTAAGACAGTATTTGGTTTCCATTATCATAAGGACTTCCATAACTCCCCCTTGCCCTTTACTCCCAAGAATGAATTTTGATGGAAATCTTGCAGTTGCCTCAGCATGTCTTTTCCAGCCAACAGCCCTCTCAACAGTCACAATCATAAAGGATTTCTTGCTAGATTAACCAGCTTCTCAACTTAGTTGTAAAGCAGTCCAGCTGAAGTTTCTGAATCTGTAAAATTCAGCTAGAATTGCCTTTTATTATATTTAATTATATTTTGAGGGTTGCTTCTTAAAGATAGCAAGCAGTTACCTCAACAGCTCGTTCTAAGATGAGCAAATAAGCTATATATTTAAAATTCAGAATTAGTCTACAGAGCATAGGCATTAGGTCCAATTATATTGTATATATTAATATTTTCTAATTTGATTACAGGATCTTGATTAATAATTTGACTTACTAAGATAGTCTATTGCAATGTATATACATATATTAGTACTAAAATTAATCCCAGTGCAACAGTCTCTACTGAAGTAAGGAGAGGGGAAGTAAATGTAAAAAAAATATTTTAAAAAAATATAATTAGGTTGCAAACTCTGAGTCTATTACTTTGTCTTTTTTCCCCATTATTTCTACAAACAGGCCCGAGTCTTTCATTCAGCTTAAAAAAAGTAATTTTCCCCTCCTTCCCCATTTGTGGTAATGATACAGAGTTTATTTAGACCCTTTTTAACTTGCAGATCTCAGAATTCAGGGAGGATCCAACATTTGTGAAGTTTAAGCATCATTTGGCTGTGACAATAGGCATAGCTTTGAATAGTCACATGTTCTTTATTTTGCTCAGAATCACAAAAGAAGAATGATGATAACTTCCCTACCTATATTACAGAAGCTTCGATCAGTGTCTGGCAAGTGATTTTTACAATATCTTTAAAAATAATGCTTTGATACAAGGGATGAAGAGACATTATGCAATTCCTTTCAATTTTGTGAAACAACATTTAACGCAAAGAATTCCAGAACGTTTATTAAATAGAACACAGTGCAAAGCTGCTCTACAGTAGAAATTTCCTTAATTTCTTCTTACTGCCCATACCACAAAAATCTGGCTTGAGGGGACAATGAGTGAAACATAGTGGTTTTGATGATTACTTCAAAAATATAATGCTTTTGGGTCAGATTTACTTCAAACTCTTTAGTTTTCACCAACACAAACCTACAGTGGAATACATATAGACCAAAATACTAATATTGTATTCCACTTCAGTCAGTAGTCTGAACAGTGGGATTTGCACTTTTAAGCTACTAGTGGACACCTTTGAGTTTTAGCTTCCTGTGAGCATCTGTGTAGAATTAATGCATCAAGGATTCACCTTCAAAAGCCTCAACTGTTCTGACTAGGCTGTTTCTTTACCTGCATCATATTGCCTGAGCTATGATAACCAGAAAATCCTGACCTACAGCTTCTTCTATGTAATCAGCTGTCTGGCTGTTTGATTTAGGACTACTTGATTCAGGATTTTTTGTTTGTTGGTTTTCTTCCTTGATCTGCTGCAGCTCATGCCTGGTAATCTCATGGTGCTATTATAAAACTCATCTTTTCTCCTGTGCAGCTTTAGAGAAGCTAGATTAAATGCCTTAGCATGATTGCTGTTTCCTGGTAAGCATACATTTAAAAAAGGCAGGTTAATCCACTATTTGGCAAATAAGTATAAGTAACCTTATTTATGTCAGGAGTATAAAGGATTATACTCCTTTGGATAATATTATTGTAATTAAAAAGAAATAATCGATCATACATCATGTTAGATGAAGTTATCTACCAAACCTGTTAGAAAGTGTCAAACCAGCCAATATATTGTTATGGAAAGGATGAAAATAAGTGTAGTGACTTCAATATTATATTCTACTACATGTGTATTAGGATGCTCTAAGTATCAGTTAATTTGTTCATGCATATTTATTTGTCAAATAAAAAAAATTTAAATAATTTTTTTAATGGTAACTAGAGATGCAGTTCATATTTTTCATACTTTAAGAACAATGTGTAATGAAAAACCAACTATGCACCTTTGTAGTATTTGAATATTGCAAGACAAATGACAAGTTTCATTAAAATACAGTTTCCCATCCCAGTAAAACAGCAAAACTGTTTGCCAGCAGTTTTTATGTATTTATTTGGATTAAAATAATCATAACCCCCCAGGATTTTCCTGGTGTATCTAATATGTTATCTTGATTATGGAATGAGTTACTGTAAACATACCTGAAAAATCTGATAGGATAGCATAGGATAAGGTAGGTTAGAATATTTTAGTTGAAAGGGACCTACAATGATCATCTAGCTCAACTGCTTGAACAATTCAGGGCTGAGCAAAATTTAAAATATGTTATTAAGGGCATTGTCCAAATGTTTCCTAAACACTGATAGGCTTGTGTTGTCAACCACACCTTTAGGAAATCTGTTTGAGAACCTTCTCTGTATAGAAATACTTCCTAATGTCCATTCTAAATCTCCCCTGGCACAACTTTCAGCTATTCACGTGTCCTATCACTGGATCCAAGGGAGAAGGGATTAGCACCTCCCTCTCCAATCCACCTCCTCATGAAGCTGTAGGTAACAATGAGGTCACTCTCAGCCTCCTTTTCCCCAAATTAGACAAACTCAAATTAGTCCTTAGCTGTTTCTCACAGGACGTGCCCTTCAGCCCTTTCACCAGCTTTGCTGCCTTCCTCTAGACATATCCAAGTACCTTAAATGAATCCAGAGGAGTACTACTAAGTGGCTTCATGGCTATGTTTAAAATTGTTACTTACAAACTTCTTGCTTGCCATTAGCACCAAAGCTCATTAGTGGGTCAGATAAACTGAAACAAATGTTTGTGGCATGATGCCTCAATTTAGGGAAAAAAATTTTTCTGGACTACATCCTTGTTGGATGTCGTGGTTTAAGCCATAAATCAGCCACGCAGTTTGTTCACTCACTTCCCCCTTTTTCTTCCCTCTGCTCCTGGAGGGATGGGAAGGAGAATTGAAAGAATGCAACTCACTTTTGTTCTGAGCTAGACAAATTCAATTATTATGAAGAAATTATGTTTACTCAAAACAAGTGTTAGTGTAATAATTTCTTCCTGATCCAGTGAAGAAGTTAATGCTCTTCTATTTTTTTCTTTTTTTTTTTCTTAAGTTCTAATGTGACTTGTAGGGTTGCAAGTTCTAAAAACTGCTTTCCGTGGAGCTTGCTTTCCCCTCTATAGACAATATGATTATAAGCAATTTCAAAAACTAAAATGAGAAAAATATGGATTTCCCTAGGTCCTTCATTCCTTTTTTGAATTTTCTATTATATGTTAGTTTTTTTAAAAAATGAAAAAAGATCAGTTGGTTGATCTGTTAGACTCTCTTCCATTTGAAAACAAGGTCACTAATTAATGTACTTGAATAAGAACAAAAACTTATTACCAGTCTACCTCATTATTCAGATATTGAAATAAGAATTGATATAGCTATAGAACTCATAAGAGATGCAGAGATCTGTCAGTTCATTTCTCTTTTTGAAATTTAACATGAAACATCTCAATATTTATTTGGGGCCCTTTATTTAGAGCCTAACAGGAACAGCATTTTATACTCCCTCAGCTAGCTATAATGCTGCAATTAGCAATACAAACAGTTTCCTAAATTCTGTTGATATCTCTGCTGTGCTTGTCCTCATTTATAATTGATTTTAAGGTTCAGATAGAAAATACTTTTCTTTGATGTTTTCACAAATGGGAAAAAATTATGTGCCTTTTTGTGCATATCTCAACAGAAGGTAAGCAATTTTAATAGCCTGTGGGATTGATAATTAGAGCTAACTGTGGCTTGATTGACCGATCTTGACAGCAAGTACCTTACAAAACTTGCATTCTTCACAAAGTGAGGATTTGTTTGCATGCGTAACTTCTATGCACTGAACCTCAGAGGCAAAGAGCTGTTTGGCTGTGATCCTCTGAATTTGTTAATTTATATTTCATAACTTCTTATCCACTTGAAAGACAATAGCAAAGACTCAGACCCATCACTTGTGTTTTGAAACGTGTATTTTCTCATTCTGTTGCTGTCTACAAAATCAGAAACTATCACAGACATAGTCTCTAGTGAATGAAGATCTGAATATCATGGATAAATTGTTCTCTGTACAAACACACACACACACAAAGTTGAAAGGGAATTATGAAATCCCAAAATGTTAAGGGTAATGTAGATGACCAGTGCAAAAGACCAAAGTGAAATCATGGACTTTTCCAGATCATTAGAATTCTTTCTCATTTCACCAGATATAGTTCTTTTCTCCAATTTTGTTTATGTTTTTACAAAAAAAGAAAAAAAAATTAAAATAAGAAAACCAACAACCTGCTGGGTGCTGAATGTTTTCCATAAAATATTCATATTCTTATATAGCATTCTGAACTATCTGAACTTTTTGGGGACATTTGTATTATTTTCTTTTGTTGTATCAGTGTTGTAACTGAATATAGCATACCCAGCAGTACCACCCAGAAATGAGCCCTGACTATATCTGCCAAGCTTGAACTGACCTGTCTTACTCAGTATGATCTGGATAACAAAACATTGTTTTTTTCACAACACACTTGGGCAACAACTTAGAGAGTGACAGAAACTAGAGATTTAAACACTAGTTGGCCTCCAGGAATGGAGATTGGCTCAGGTTTGGTGGTCTATGCAGGTAGGAACACAGAAATAGTTAAAACAATGCCCCCTTGGGGGAGGGAGTGACACAATACACTATTCAGGGCAGAAGTTGAAACCAAAGGAGGGGGACTTCTGCCATGTACGAGCTTAAGCCTTGGCCATGGATCAGTGATCCCTTCTTCCTGGGCTCTACTTTACTCCCAAATTCTCTACTTCTTCTCCCTCAGTGTCACAGGGAGATGGGGAATGGAGGTATGCGCAATTCATCATGCATTGTCTCTGCCACTCCTTTCTCCTCATGGGGAGGACTCCTCACACTCTTCAAAAAAGTATACAAAACCCTGTGACAATTAGGAGGAATCCTTCTTCACTGACCTTGTGTCTGCAGGGTTGCTGCTCCCATATATGCTCACTTTTATGTCTGTTTTTGAACTGTTTACAGAGGACAGTACACAGAACGGTCATGCTAGGGGCATTTACATGCTCAATGTTGTTATGAGTGCATATATATATATGAAAAAACATACATGTATTTGAATTTGTATAGTGAAATGCATGCATAGTGGAGATAACACAATACCTACTTTACTGTTATAAAAGGAAGAGCGTTAAAGTTTTTATGGAAAGAGTTGTTAAGGCTTTTAAAGTAAAACGGCAAGCTAACATGACCAAGCTATCTGTAGAAAGAATATACTGTCCTGTAGGTTCTGTGTCAAGAAGCAGAAGCAATCTCAATTGAATTCTCTATTGCTTTTATTCCTGTTGCTTTGACATCCTGTGTCAGCTGTTTGTGGTATTATATATGTCCCTATGACAGATGAAGGGGCATTGTGGGATGATTATTTTCTTTAAATAAAAATGAAAAAAAGGGAGGAAAAAATCAGAATAGCCAATTTTCTTTTATTTCCAATAAAAAGGAAAAATGACGAAGGAGCCACAGCTTTGCTCTTACTTCATGCCACTATAACCTTAAGGACAGTTCTTTAAGGAAGGCAGGAAAAAAGAAATGAAGGAAGAAAGGAGAAGGGAAGGAACAAGGAAGAGGGGAGTGAGAAATGTTGCAACTAATCACAACAGATTTTTCCATTACTAATTAATAAATGTGATTGAATCAGTTCAAATGAAAATAATTTTCTTTTATGGAAATACAATAAAAGATAATTACCGAGACTACTAATCAGATTTTGGTACATAATTATTTGCTCACTGTGCTAACAAAGATGACAGTTTTTTTTAAGGGACAGTAAATATTCCAATGCAGTGTTAAAAAAAAAAAAAAAACCCAAACCAAAACTGATCTACTAAAGGCTCAAAGATGATCAAATAAGCTGCAAGAATATCAATCAGAAAAATAGCTAAATGCTAAAGGAAAATTTGTGTGTGTGGGTGTGTGGGTGTGGGTGTGGTGTGTGGGTGTGTGTGTGTTAACAGTCATGAATGGTTCAGGAACCCCACACTGCAGTGAGGGAAGAGTGTGAGATGTCCTCCCCTTGAGAAGGAAGGAGAGGCAGAGACAACATGTGATTAACTGACCACAGCCCCTGCTCCCCTTTCCCCCGTGCTGCTGGAGCAAGGAGGTAGAGAAAACCAGTAGTGAGGTTAAGCCCAGGAAGAAGGAAGGGGTGGGAGGAAACTGCTTTAAAGATTTGGGTTTATTTCTTATTATCCTGTTCTGATTTGATTGGTGATAAATTAAGATACTTTCCCCAGGTCAAGACTCTTTTGTCTATGATGGTAATCTCTGAATGAGCCCTTCCTGTCCTTATCTTGACCCATGAGATTTTCATTACATTTTCCCATCTCTGTCCAGTTGAGGAGGGGAAGTGATAAAGCAGCTTTGATGGGCAGTTCTTTGATGACCTCATCCACTCTTTGTAGGTCTTCCCTCAAGGTCTCTCACCATCTTGGTCACCTTCCTCTGGACACACTCCAATCGTCTTGTGTCCTTCTTGGACAAAACTGCCCACGGTACTCATGGTGGGGCTGCATCACTTCAGTGTACAGTGGGACAATCGCATCCCTCAAATGGCCAGCTTGATGCACCCCAGGACATGGCTGGCCCTTTTGGCTGTCAGAGAACACTGCTGACTTGTATTCAACTTTCCATCAAACCAAACACCAGGGGAGGTTTAGATTGGGTGTTAGGAAAAAAATTCTTCACAGAGAATTTAATTGGGTATTGGAACAGGGTGCCCAGTGAGGTGGTGGAATCACTGTCCCAGGAAGTGTTAAAAAAACATGAAGATAAGGCCCTTAGTGGCATGGTTTAATGGTGGTATTGGCAGTCCTGGGGTAATGGTTGGACTTCATGATCTTAAAGGTATTTTTCAACTTAGCTAATTCTAAGATTTTATTTTATCTGCCATCAATTCTTCTTCAACTTCTTTTTTTTTTTTTTTTTCTTACAGGTTACCTCACCTATAGTCAGTCTATTGTAAAAAAACAACTTCCTGGATCAGAGAGATATGTTTCCATGAAAGGAAAGTAGATCGCTCACAGTACATAAGAAAATACAAACCAAAACATTGAAATACATAATAATGCCAAAATTAAATAAAATACAAAAGCCAACATTTTAGGTTTAGCAAAGCAAAGAACTGAGCATGAAGTAACTCAGCTGCATGTACATGGATGGAAATTAACAGACTGTAGAGGATGCAAATCCTAAAGCACACAAAAATATCATTCAAGTTTTAGAATTTCTAGTCCAGAATTTCTTACTTAAGACCAGTGTCACTTTTTTTGGCAATCCCACTGACTTCAGTGAGATCACAAGATTCAACTCAATGTAAGCAAGAGTATAAAATTATTATAAGGATGCTGGGGAGGGACTCTTCATTAGGGACTGTAGTGATAGGACAAGGGGTAATGGGTTCAGACTTAAACAGTGGAAGTTCAGATTAGACATAAGGAAGAAGTTCTTTACTGTAAGGGTGGTGAGGCACTGGAATGGGTTGCCCAGGGAGGTTGTGGATGCTCCATCCCTGGCAGTGTTCAAGGCCAGGTTGGACATAGCCAGTTTTAAAGGCCCCTTTCATTGCAGACTTGGTTATAGGATTGATGTCATTGTTTTCAATCATGATATTCTTACAAACATCCACATTTGTAAGATTAATTTATATGGGTATATTGATGCATCTGTCTTTACATGTCTACAGTAGAATTAACTAATTTAGCTTTTAGATATTTATCAACTAACCACTCCAGGCTTCTTTTTCTACTCAAGGGAGAGAAATGATCACTTTTACAGAATTACTCACAGTAATTTAGTCATCTATTTTATGAACGAAGAAATATTTGCTACTCTCAATTGTTCTCTATTGACTGCAAACAAGTCTGCTGAAAATTCAGATCTAGAGGTCTACTTTATATTTACCTCTAGTCAGATATATTTCAACTGATGTATTCTATAACACCATTTTAAGATAAGTATTTCTATGCAATGCACTGATAGTAAAAATAAACATTGGAAAGTCTAAAAAATAGTAAAGTATTTTTCATTAAATATATGGTTAATTTCTAAATTGCATTCATCTAATGAAATGAGAAGTTACTTTTACAGGATTTCAGTCAATCTTGCAAAGTAAAATGAAGATTGTGAAAACAGTTCTGGATATAATTCTAAAAATTAATCAGTTTATGTAAAATACTGCCACTCATATAAAAAAATAGTCTAAACTTCTTAATAGAATATTACTTTTTCTGACAATAAGTAAAAACATTGTGAATCAATACAATGTATGTATTATGAAAAGTAATATATGATGCTATTTACAGAGTTGTGCAAATATTCTAAAGGGCACTGACTTAAAAATATTTTGAGTATATATAAACAGGTTCCGATTGTTCAAAATCCAGAATTTTCCAGGATCCAAGTTACCAGAAAAATAATGACACAGGATTCAGATAAACCAAGCAAAATGGTACCAAGTCACACGGACAGGGGCACCACCAATAAAACAACCAAGCAAACACCAACGCAAAAAAAACCCAATCAGCCAAAAAAGCACTCATCAAAAAACCAACCAGTCAAGCACCAAAACCCACACACATATAAGTATCCCTAAAAGCATTGGAAGACACTTCAGTAAATGGTATAAAGAGAAGCTAAAGCTTTTTCCAGATCAGAAGTATTTTCCTGAGCTTGGAATGCATTATGTTATGAAGTCATATAGCATGGCATTTGCTAGAGTTTGAGAGGATTAGTTAACAGAAAATGTTCATGCTGGGTTAAGTGGACTAAGGATGTTTTCTGTCTTGACACTAAATGTTAACTTAATTCAGTCTAATGATGGTTACATTATGGGAACATTACCTTCCTGATGTTGTTTCTTTGAGTGAAATGTCCTCATGATGTTCATAACTTACCTTCTATATGGCTACCTGTAGTAGATTTCAATGAAAAGTACTAGATGTTACATTGTTTTGAAAAATAAACTATATCAGGAAAAGAAATTCTGTGGGATTGCAGCAAAAGAATTTTTACTTGTGAGAATGACCAGCTTAGTGGAAAAGAAACTTTTTAGACAATTCATTATTGCAGTGTCTTCCTGCAAACTCGCTACTTCATGAGAAAGATATGAAAGAACTGACAAAATTTAAATCTTAGAAAAAGCATAATAATTAAAAAATCAGTAAAACAATAAGATCTCCTACTATACTATATACCTATATTATATTACAGTGTACTTCTTGCACTGTTAGGTTTTAGATAAAATATATAAATTAATTTCCTGTATCCTAAAAATAACTTTTTGGGGGGCATGACTTTTTGATAAGTGTGCTAAAATATTAGGGGAGAGATTGGTGACTGTTGTGTTTTAATGGTGTATGCAATAAATAATTCTAACAAATAAAAATAAAAATAAAAAAAAAAATATCAGGCCATAGAATCTGTTGTAAATAATGCCTTCCAGATTTAATACTATTTTAAATCTACTTCAGGAAAAGAATAATCACATTTGTAATGGAGTTCAAGAAATCAGCCAGTTAGTATATATACTATTTCATTCAAAGGAGAGGAAAAACAACTCCTGAAATAATATTCTGAAACATGGTTTGATAACCTTACATGTCAAACCATGCTGTTAATCTAAACTAAATTCCTTTATAACATAAGCCAAAAAGTTTTGATCATTGATCACTGCAATAAAGAAATTGCTTTTCCTGGGTAGACTGACATTCTTTGTCATAACAACTAACTGGCCACACTGAAAAATGGCAAGTGTCATTAGGGATTTGCAAGTAGCAGGATTTAATGCTGAATTTCCTGTGAGGGAAGACAATAGTTTCTCCTATATTTGCATTAAAATCATTCTGTCGAGTCAGTTCCCAAATTCCTCTGTTTCCCTTTCTTGGCTTTCAGATCTTTGGGTTGTCACTGGCTTCCAAGCATGTGACAGATTTACGATCTTGTTTTCACTTCTATATGCTAGTGCAATTTTTAACTTCACCTACTATTTTTCAGAAGCAGAAACCAGGGAGGGAGGGCTGGTATTCTTTTCCTAGTGCTTTATAGTACTTACTGCACTCTTTGAGAGCTATCTTGCACAGCTAGACCTATATGTGCCTTCTTATTCTTAGTTTTGTAGATATGTTGTTATGGATCTACAAAACATGGGTGAGGAGATGGTAAACATGACTCAATCTGGGTGACTGGGGAACTGGGATGCTGCAAAAGGTAATCTAGCTCTTAATATTCCTGTAAATTAGGGGACTTTTTAGCATTTCCTGCAGTGTTACTGTCTTTAATTCCTAACAAGTTTTTGTCTTTCAAATCTTTCAACATATACATCTCAGGAAAGTTGGGTTTTGTTTGTTTGTTTGTGTTTTGTGGTTTGGTTTGTTTGTTTGTTTGGTCTTTTGTTTTTTTGTTTGAATTGTTAAGCCTCTGTGCTCTTCCAAATATCCCTAATCAAGGAATTCTAACCAAATGCCCCTTCTTCCAGCTTCCAGAGTGGATGGAAGAAATCAAAGGTATGGCTGGCCAATGCCATATCTTTTAAGCATATTGTCTAACTATGCTTAAAATTAATAAAATAATAACAGATTATGCACCTACAGCTACATATTTGATAGTGTTTTCTAGTTCTGCAAATGCAATGTATTTAACAGGTACAATTGTTAAAATGGAAACAAATATATGCCTTTTTTTCTGACTTCCTGATTATTTTGTAATGTTACAGGAAATATTCTTCATTCATTCAGCTGGCATCAGCTGGAAACCTAAGCACGTTAATGATTTGTTAATGGCATTGCAATAACTTGTAGCAGGTGCACCATTAAAATCAGTAATGGAAATTATTTGTGGACCTCTAGATAGGGATGTATGGATAATTTTAATAATACTGCCACATTTGATACACTAAATATGTAAAATGTCTGTCACTGGTTGTCTAAGAACGGTGTTAAAAGGTGAAGAGAACAAAAACATCGTTTACTGTGTCAGTAAACAGTGCATGAAAACATATGTATTGTCATATCTATATTTCTCTACCCTTAGTTTTGTTTTATTTTAGCAGAAAATTCAAATGAAATTGATTTTATTAAACTTTTTTAATTTATTTTTATTTTTTAAAACATGGTTGCTATGGTGAGTCTGAAATCCATGAAGATAATGTGTCCATAGATTCAGTGAAAGTTCCTCAACAGTATGGTTCAGTGCAGGAAAGTAGCTGATTCACTCCCTTTCTGTTTCTCTAGTTTAGTAAAGCACAACATTTTAGTAATTTCATTATGTATTCCTACCCTATAATAGAGATAGGTTTGAATCTATGGAAGAGATTAAAAAGAAGTCAATGCATGATTTACTTTTGAAGTTTTAGGGGTTTTGAACATATAAGGAATTTATGTACATTTATCATTTTGCAGATTCAAAATGCAGTAAAAATGGAACAGCTGACCTTCCTGATTGTAGAGATACAGATACAATATTCTTATACAATGGGAATTTTCCAGCATAATCTCTCTGATCTTCTGTGAATCATTTTTATTTGCTTTATGCTCAGTAACAAGTACCTTAATATGTATCACCCTCCACAGATTCACAGTCTCTAAAAAATGAAGCTGCAAACATTCAAGATAATCACAGCCTTTTTTTAGCAGACGGAATACTTTTTTTTTGTGGACTGTTTCAAATTCCAAAATAGTGATATGTGTTTTATCCATGTAATCCAAATAACCCAGCACAAGGGTAAAATAAGACATGTGTTACCTATGCTATCCTTTTTTAAGAACACAACCTTCCACAAATCAAAATCACAATCAAAATTGCCATACAGAAGTGCATTGGTTTCAGAAAAGTATCATGTAATCTTTTCTTTGTCTGAATCATAAGGGAAGAATTCATGTTTGGAAACACTAGTCAAAGTATTTTCTATTTGCAAGTGAATATTTGGCAATAAACTGTTAAAGAAACCTGACAATAAAATGTGGATAAATATTATGGAGTGCTGAAGCTTTTGGAAGCTATCTATTATCTTCTATAGAGTCTGTTAAATATTATGGCAGTTCATGAGCTGACACTAGATATACTACTACAGAAAATGCTTGCAGCGTTTCTGGATGATAGCAAAGTCCAGCATAAAATGTACTGAATATTTTGCAAAATTTTCACTCATGGAAACTCAGGGTTACTCAGATCTGATGAAGGCTGTATAACTAGCAAGCTAACAGCTGAGCCTATCCTCTTCATCTCCAAAGTGCTTTCCAGGACCATTTCAAATTAGCAAAGGCTCTAGCATGGTCTGTTATGTCCAGCTGTGAGCTTGAAGGCTATTGCTTTGCACTAATACAAATTATAATTGTTTGCTATTTAAAATTTAGACACAGAAATATAATGTAGATCTACCAAAAAATAGAGAAAAAAAAATATACACAACATGAATCCCACAAGTTTCAAAGACATATTAGATACAACAAATATACAAGTTGGCAGGAGTGGTTCACATTGGATGGTTCATGTTGCACAGTATCTAGATCCTGTCTAAAATTCCTGAGCTTTGAAACTGAATCAGCCATGTGTTCTGTTACTGACATATCCATGAAAAATATTTGTGGGTTGTTTTTTTTTTCAGTTTGGGTTAGGCTGGTTTGTTTCTGGTTTGCACATTTTAGAATAAAATTGTACAGATATTAACATCAAACATATTTCCTTCTTCATTTGGAAACATTTTTATGGTGGGACTATTTCCACAAATGTTTAGTGTCTCAGCTTGACCTCTCTTGTCAGAAAGAGAGAATATTATAGAGTGTGACTTGTCACACCTGTAATAGATATTAAGATATGAATTTGACATTGCACTCTATTTCAGTTTCCTGCTTTTAAAATATGACTAAAATCACTTACTAGCTTCAAAGAATGCATCAAATATAAATCAGCAGTTTCTTGAGTGATCAGGTATTGCACCTTATGCCCCTGAGGAACAGTCCTTCATCGCATATTCTTTTCTACTGATTAACCAGTTTAAAAATCTGTGACAAGACTTAACCTTTTATCTTCTAGTTATCCCTTAAGTCTAACAAGCATTTGTGTACCATATTACTAGAAAAAAACCTGAAGGCATAAATTACATCAATTAGGGTAACATTATTTTTTAATCTTTCAATAACCTTTAAGAAGTTAAGAAAGCATAATTTTCACTTGTATGAATTTGTGCCTGTAGCATGATACTGGGCCAGATATTCTACTAATCTCACTTTAATTACACTTTAAATCAATTTCATACCAGCACTGAGATGAAGTACCCAGGTCTGTAATTCCCCAGATGTTTCTTCTAAGGAATAGAAGAAAAAAGAATATCAGTCTAAGAACCTCCACTATGGGTAAATTCACACCATTCTTCTGTAACAATCTTAACAAGAAAACTCACAAAACTCATACATATTGACTTTTTCTGTCATAGAATCATAGAATGGTTTGGGTTGGAAGGGGCCTTAAAGGTCATCGAGTTCTAACCCCTCTGCTGTGGGCAGGGACAACTCCCACTAGATCAAGTTGCTCAGAGATCCATCCAACCTTCCTTGTTTGCCCCTTCTGAATGTATTTTTAATTGTCATCACAAAACTCCAATTATGTGAATCATACCACCAAGTTTCTGTGATAGATATCATGTCACAGTTTTCCATCTGGATAGTAGCTACCAGGTCCTCCTGTTTGATTCCTTACCACTTTGGTTCAGGCACTTCAGCTTGGCTATCAACCCCATCCCCGTTCTAGAGGAGCCCACCTTAATTCCATTGAAATTAGCTATCATAGCTATCATATTGTTATTTTCTGATATTTAATATGTCCTAAGTTATGACTTCTTTTTTTTCCTGGTCCAGAGCTCCTACCTAAGAGTTATACCTATATAAACACTCAGAATTATTATACAGTCAAAATATTACAGGAAATAATTTTCTGTATTTTTTTTTTTTTTAACAGACAAAAGTATTTCCTGAAAATGGTTCCACCTAATGTGTAGGCAAACCATTGCCTTCGTTTTTAAAAAATCACACATTCAGTGCAGAAAACTCAAATAAAATCAGGATTCATTCACCACTCAAGTTCATAAAAGGCATAAAATGTTTTGAGCCCTTTAGCAAGTAACTTCACCTCCAAGTCAAAATGCATACCTGGTATAGTAACTTTCATAAATCTCTTAACTCTTGCTTCTCTAAGAAATTGTTTAGAACTATTAAACCCATATGTACTTCTTAGAAATACTGTATTACATACATCAAAAGGTGGCTTAAAGCTGCAAGATCAATTAAAAAAAAGTATTTTACTTAATATTTTTGTCTATTTTGCTTGTGTTTTAACTACAGAAACCTAACCCAGACACCACCCAGTGATGAACATAGTAACCAACTCCTTACAGTTCAGTATCATCAAGTTTTAGTTTAGCTTCAGTTCAGCATTTTTAATCTCTGGACTAGAAGTATACCATAACCTTAGCTATTTATTGAAAAGAATGGTTATACCTCCAAAAATGCAAGGGGGAAAATTGCTTCAGTGACTCAGCCTATGTTTAATATTTGGAATTTGAATTCCATCAAGCATGCTTCCTGGAGAAATACCATTCAGTATTTAATTTGTTTTAAAGACTTAAGGCGTAGGGCCAAACTATGTACTGAGGGCCAATTCACACACATGCAGGACTCCTAAATATCCATTCAATTGCATTACTCTCCCACTTCCTGGAATAGTTTATTCTTTTTTGTAAGTGAAATGATGAAAGAGGTGCTGTAGCACAGAGAAGCACATATGAGGACCAGGATGAACAAGGTTTAGACACAAGGAAAGGAAGAAAACCACATTTAAATTGCATCATCTGAGCAGTTGCCAAGAAGAACTGAAACAGATTGAGTCAGCGTCAGAAAGAAGAGTTCAAAATGCATTTATAATTTAAATTTATATACATAATTTTTAGTATTCAGTCATTATACCGCTAGCAAGAATATGTACTAAAGGGCACTGAGTATCCTCAGCATGTCTTTAAGAATAAATAGAAGTGTCCCGAATGTCTCAGCTTCTCAGAATATGAGACTATCCTACTACAACGTAGGAGAAATAAAAATGGTACTAATCCAACAAGAATTCCTTTAAAAATGTTACTTATTCTCAGCCTTTTCTTTCTCATAGATTAAAGGGGGAATGCTAAATGTATGCAAAGAGTAGCTGTTGACATAGGCCTATGGGCAGGGAAGCAAACAATACCTATCTAAACCATACAGAAATCAATATCTTATCTCTCTGCTGTTTGATGCCCGTACCCCAGAAATCAGACCTGCTGTTACACACCAGGAATTTCCAACATATATAGGCTGGAATAGCTTTTCATCAATAAGGTTCAGCTTGTTTTCTTTACATCATGCATAGCAGAGGATCCCTAAATCTAGTATATTTCCCTAATGCCTGTTTACATGAGAGGTTAGTTACAGTCATTGACTCCAGTGGCCGTATTCACAAATTTACAAATATTCAAATATTCAGTACTCATTAATATATCTTCCCCTCTCTGGAGATAAGTTCTAAATGTGGCTCTCAAACTGGTTCTCTCAGATAAATTAATACCATCCCAAGATGATTCTAGCTTCCAGCATTCTATAATTTTGTCTCCTTTTTTTTTGGGAAAGAGGAATTAGTTAATTCTTCAAGCCTTCCTAATTAAGAGCATAAAATTTTAAACATTACTTCCATTATTCAAATAACAGGCACAAACAATTATTAGAAAACTGCTGTTGTGGTCATTTTTACAAGAATTGCTGGGTGCCTAACGTATTTAGGAGATTTAAATATTGCTGAAATCAGTAGCAGTTTAAGAAAAAGGTTTTTTTTCTACATTTCACGCTAAAAATTTCCAGAAAATATTTAGGTGCTTACCTCCTAAATTGTAATGGACTTCTCAGGTCTACTCTGAGGAAACAATTTATTTCCTTCTGAAGAGAACCTGGTTGTTGTGTAAATAACTGCTGGGAAAACCAACTTCATGATGCAAGTACACTTTAACAGAAGTTAGGAAGGAAAAATTCTATTTTTTTAACTCACCATCATGTATCCATAATGGAATCATAATGTAGGCAACCTCCTTTTTGTAATTCCAACTGGATATGAATTTTTCACTTAAGAATGATCTTAATTTACTAGTTTCGGAGAGAAAACAGGTGGCTCCAGAGAGATGTCATACTTCACTTATATTCGTAAGTGGCTAGACATGAAATCTAATGAAATACAAGATGAAAGAATGCAGAGGTAATTGATAGGAGAGCACAACATCCAGAAGGCTAGAAATGTCAGGAAAGGCTGAGATGAAGAGAAATGTGAGATACATAAGAAATGTGGAAGATGGAGAGGAGTTAAAAATATAAGACTGGATTCAAGGTTAGTATTTATATGCATTTTCAAGTTTCCTGTTGTCAAATTTGAGTGTTTTCACCTGTTTAAAAACATGCAACTATCTTCTCATTTGACTTTGTCCTTAGCAGCATCTCTGTACCGTTACTTACTGAAAATGTTAGTAAGTAATATTCAGCTATAAAGACTCCATATCATATTAATGAACTTAAATTCTTCGTAAACAACATGTAAAGAGACCTTCATTTTCATTCCTTCATCAGAGGAGGTTTTTTTCTTTATGTAACTATCAAAAATCTTTCTTACTGGCACAACTACGCAAAGGTGATGTACTAAATCACAGATTTTGTCTTTTCTGAATTTATAATTGTATTCACCCTTTCGGAAAAGGAAAATTTCATCTCTGCAGTGTCCTACCACATCTATCAACATAATCAGCAATGTGCTTTTTTAATGATATGTTCATACTCGAAAAATGAGAACTACGACCTTTGTGCTAATTAGTTATATGAAGAATCCAGTGAGATGCAAAGTGTTAGACTTAATGGTACCTCAGATTACACATTTTAATCAAAACTGTGAAGGTAACACATAATGCTAATTATACCACAGAAATTAATTCAAACAGATACATTGTAAAATACTGCTTGGCTTAAGTGCATTTCTCTTTGGAGGTTTCTAATCTACTTCCTAATTATCTAATTAGTAACAAGTATTTCTAATTTTTTAAACTTTTAATGAGAAATCTTGGCAGCCTGAATGCTGTTTTCTTTTTAGCATAAAAATGTATGAAATGTAATTGCAACTTTATGAGGAGCAATGTATCTATATCAACTTATATGATGAAATGTCAGGATAATATGTTAAAGTTTATGCTTGGCAGTAAAATGCAATGAATATATAACCTTTCTGTGAGGTCTAGCACTTCAGAGGGTGCTAAGGAAAAGCTTCAGGTAGCAGCAATATCCTTCTGGAAGTAATTTGATGCCACACATATGTGAACTAAAAATGATCATGCCCTTCTCTATTCTCATTCACCCAGAATACTAAGGTTTTAGAAGACTAAGTAAAATAACTTAGGCTTATGAATTTTGTGCTTCCTA
The DNA here is from genome assembly GCA_024733675.1 of Psilopsiagon aymara. NCBI lineage: Eukaryota > Metazoa > Chordata > Aves > Psittaciformes > Psittacidae > Psilopsiagon > Psilopsiagon aymara. Next base: position 11,131 of record JANRGW010034523.1, on the reverse strand, counting down.
CTCCAGTGAATCATGGACTCTGAATCATTTCTGGTAATGATAAGAGAATGACACATTAATCTGGACCAATTCATAAAACCTTTATCCATGTGTGTATTATCCCACTATTTGAAATAAAAGGCACTGGTAATGTTCTATTCAGTGAGAAAGGGGCTTGTGAGGTAAAAGAAGAAAACAGGCAAGCAAACTTATGAAGGAAATAAATTACTGTTATACTTGTGCTTTTCTTGTACATTTTACTACAGTAGAAGTGCAGTAGACAATTTTCATTAGAAAACAAAGCAGTCTAGGAAAAAAAGTCTCTTGTGGTTTCCTGGGAACTTTGGGATAAAATTTTGCAAATTGGAAGACTGACAGAAATTTATTCTCCACCATACATCACTACACACCTACTCTGACAATTGTAAACATTTTAGAAGTATACTAATGCTTTTTAACTTAACCAAACTGTGCTGGAGGCAGCTTCTTTTTAAAATACAACTCCTGAAAAATGCAGCCCAATCTTACCCTTTCTCCTAGACTCTGCTGTTTCTGAATAGTCTTCTCAAACTTGGTAACACTACGTTGTATGTACAGGGTTCACTGATTTCCTCCATGTGCTTCAGCTCTCTTTTGAGTGATTTCAGTATGACTGCTCATGCATCTGAAGGATCAGTTTCTCTTCAGTAATAAAGTATTGATCTTTCTATCAACATTCAGCTCAAAATTAGCTTCTGAAAAAGTTTCTCATTGAAGGTTTTCGGTTACCTAGGAAAACAAGTGGAATACTATTTTTACAAAGAAGCTCAATGAAACACTGGAAAGAAAGAGGGCTTTCTTCAAAGGAAGGATAGTGAAAAAGCCTAATTTGCCATTGTTTTGCCAAAATATTTCTTACAGTCTTTATAGGTCTTTTTATGTTACTGTAGTTGCATCAGAATCTCTTATGGGGAAAAAAGGAGCACACTGTACTCTCAAAGTTAAGAAATCACTGTTGTGCTGTTAATATTTTGGCAGTCTAATGGTCCCAATTACCTAATTAATATAGAAAGGTTTTATTAACAGTACGTTTCAAACTGTTACACAATAAATATATTCCAAATATCTGTCCTCTTTCTCTGGTGTTGTGCTTACCTTTCCAGTGTCCTTACGGGTTCCAAGGTAAACACTTCCCTCTTCTTTAGGCATAATGTGTGTGGGCAAGGGTGTAGCCTACAGCAACCAGTGCTGTGCAGCCCTCATCAGCAAAAATATGATGGTCATGGTGGAGAGTGTCCTCAGGGTGCAGCCTGGGCTGGCTGCTTCCCAGAGGACAGAAGTTTTGAGGGCTCCCCAAGGGGTGTCAGGGCATGGCCTTGCCAGAAAGCAGGGAAGCTGGGGAACACTGGAGCAGCCCCAGCCCTGGGCATCTCACAAGTACTAACCAATCAGGCTGGAGTCTGTCATGCCATAACCCTAGTCTGGACAGTGGCAGCTCTTGATGAGTTCTGACAGACATGTGAGCACAGGCATGGGGAACCAGCTCCAACCAGCTCCAACTGGCTCCAACCAGCTATGGTCACACCAGTGCTCTGGGGTTGCAAAGCTGCAGGCGTCAGGAGGGCACCAGCTTCAGACACTGACTGTGAGCTCCCACACTAGGCTGCAGTGATGTGTCCCCTAATATAGCCAAGGGCAGGCAGCCCCGATGTAAAAGACTATGTTGCAAACAGGGGCATTTGATGAAGTATAACCCACTCTGACCCATTTAAATTAGCTTTAGAATGAAAGTTGAAATGAGAAAATTACAATTAGTCGGAAGTATTTTGTAATGTGTTGATATTGTCCATCTGTAATAAAAAAGAAAGAACAGAAAAAAAAGAGGCAAAACTACAGGTGGCCTACTTTACAAACCAAAGGACGTATTTAATATTTTCACTTACATTATTTTGTCATGCTTAAATATTTTTTACATCATTCACATGCTGCAAAATCTTGGGTTTATCCCCCTGATTTGAATCATTCTGCCTTTCATGCTAATTAATGTATAAGAAAATCACGTTGTCATCCATAATACTGATGAAGAAGCTGGAGCTGAAATCCTTCACTGGGATCTAACTTCCCCTGGATTTAAGAGATTTTTATTGTGGCATATTCACAAATAAAGTTACAAGCAAATCACTAACGCAATTATCCTAATCAGACAGCAGCGTTTCAGAGTGTGCATTTCTCTTACTTCTTGATCAACACTGGAACTCTGGTGTTTCACTGTGGTTTTTTTTAGATCCCTTTCTAATGAGTACATTGCAGAGAACAGATAATGGTACAAGTAAGGTATATTAGAAGGAAAACACATTTAAAAACGCATTTAATAAATGACTCACAAAAATGTTCACAGATGTCAAATTACTCTGACTGTACAATCTCACATTCTTTCTGGCAAAATTTTCAACTCAGTGGGTGCTCCATATCCCACAGTATTCTGAGGAGCACTATGGAAAAATTAAATCCACCCTCTGTTTCCTTCTCTCCTCCCCAAAAAAGCCCTCCAGAAGATCTGAAGCCAGTTAAATCCAAAATAAATATTTTTAAAACAAATATTCTCAACCAGGGAAATGTAGCTCAAGTGAGTTGCTTGTGCAACCAAGCCTTTTTTATTGCTTTATATTTTCTTTACATAGTTTTTCACATTAATGCTTTAAAATGGGCACCCTTTCCAGTTCAGCTTTTAAAACTGAATATTCAGATTCTTGGCTGATGAAAACCAGTTCGATGAGATTATGCCAGTTAAGAGCATCTGGGAAACTGGCCAGGATGTATTATCACCCTATACAAATAGAGAATCTTGTCTTATCTTTCTTCCTTTGGTTTGGGGTCCTTGACATTTTTACGCACAGTGACATACAGGCCAAGACAGTGATACAGTGCATGGTGCTCCCCAGCAGGAGTGTGTCACTTCATTAATAATGCCAGCCAACGCTATTCTCAAGGTCAGTCACCCTCCAGTTCTCTAATCTTCAAGACCAAACTACTGTAAAAATTTATGAAAACCCCATCTGGCTAGCTCATGAAAACTCAGAAGCTTATCACTTGTCAAAAAGCGATCTTTCTTGCTCAGGCTCTCCTTCTCTTTATTTTATTAAATACAACTGTTCATCCTCACCCCCAAATGCTGCAGATCTAACTACCTTTTTGAAAGAACCAAGTCTTCTGAAACTTCTGAATTTTTCAGAGTTTTAATTTTCACAGACATTTTCTTATGTTTTCAGTTATTTAAAGCTTAGTGCTATATTTTGTAATGTAGATCCAAAACTCCGAGCTCCTACTATTTTTCTGAGAAGGGAAAAGGTACATAAATCAGTAATCTACCCCCCATCACAAAAGAAAAACAAGATAAAGTTTGTTAGTTCCTAGACAAGTTTTCTATTTATTTTTCTAAAATAGGTTGCTAATAAAACAAACCAATAAATTAACACTGCAGTGTTGCGAAAAAAGAAAGAGTAGCATGATATTATTTTCATGCTTAAGTAAACCTTAGGGCTGCTTTTGTAAAATATTTGTGGAAATTCTAAAGGTCTCCAAATAAAAATATTTTGAACAAACTCAAAAAAGCAAGCTTTGGGGTTTTTTTTGCTGCAGATTTGATGAACCATTTACATTTCCTAGAGAAGAATAGAATCATGTTACTTAAAATGAAGCACAGGACAGTAAGCCTTCCTACTTCAGTAAGTAATCTTACTTTCTATTGAGATTCTGTGACATAAGCCTACCTTTAATTTTCAGGTACGTTTTTTGGAGACTGCGGATGACTATTTCCTATTAACACTCCTGCATTCCTGGCTTAGTTTGCCGGTCAATTATTTTCCATCTGGTTTACTTTTTTCTTTTTTATTTTTTTCTGATCTATACATTTTCTTAATTACATAATTTGGTGTGTGAAACTAAGATATGACACATCTTAGTAAGTCTCCCACTGACACATTTTCTTTCTGACCACAGGCAAGTAATTTAGTTGTCCTCATTTACCAGTTTGTGAAATGAAGAAATAAGTTTCTTTACTTATGGACATTTTCATAAATTATCTGTATTTTTCTTGTGTTTTAAGCCCAGCCGTAAACCAGCCACGCAGCTCTTTAGCTTCC
>JANRGW010034522.1:0-49853 GCA_024733675.1 Psilopsiagon aymara | reverse complement strand
GGACATGGAACTGTTGGAACAAGTCCAGAGGAGGGCCACGAGGATGATCATGGGACTGGAGCACCTCCTGTATGGAGGCAGACTGAGAAAGTTGGGTCTGTTCAGCCTGGAGAAGAGAAGGCTGTGGGAGATGTCATAGCAGCCTTCCAATATCTGAAAGGGACCTATAGGGATGCTGGGGAGGAACTCTTCATTAGGGACTGTAGTTATAGGACAAAGGGTAATGGGTTCAAACTTAAACAGGGGAAGTTTAGACTGGATGTAAGGAAGAAATTCTTTGCTGTGAGGGTGATGAGGCACTGGAATGTGTTGCCAGGGAAGCTGTGAGTTTTCCATCCCTGGCACTGTTCAGGGCCAGGTTGGACATAGCCTTGGGTGACATGGTTTAGTGCGAGGTGTCCCTGGCCATGGCAGGGGGGTTGGAATTAGATGATCTTAAGGTCCTTTCCAACCCTAACTATTCTATGATTCTATGCCTATCTGAAGAAGGAGGTGTGTTTTGTTGGGGAGGACTGGACATAATATATTACATACAATCAAGCATTGAAGTATTACTTTATAAAAATCAGGAGAAAAAAGCAACAGCTCAAAATTACACAAGCTATACTACAGGACCCGAGACAGATACCAAGGCAGCCCATGGGACAGGGAGAAGCAGAAGAGGGGATGCAAGTACACAAGGGAACTCAGTACAGCAGGTGGGAGGAATAAACCTGCTGAAAGGGATGGGAGATGGGACTGGCACCATGCCTGACACATGTATCCCAAAGGCTGTCAGACTTCTCTTGAAAGTAAGTTCCATGGGCAAAGCTCCATCAGTCAGTTTGTCCTGTCACTGTGGCTGACTGGCAAGAGCTGTCTGCCTACAACCAGTCTCATCTTCCAGGCAGAGGGGAAGAAGAGGCATGCATTATGCCTACTACACCAGAATTTATTTGTTTATGTGGCTGCCGCTTCCTGAGCTCTACAGAAACCAGCAGTGAGAATAAATAGGTTTCACAGCCAGCTGCTCTCATGCATCTTTCACTTGGCCAGATAAACAGACAACATTATACTTTTTTATTCTATCAAGAAGCAGTTGCAAAGAAATGCTGTCGATATCTGACCCTGACACAGTACACAGAGCAAAAGTTAGCCCTGGAGCTATTGGATGTTTGTCCGTGTTTCCCACCTTGTTTTTCCAGACACACTAAGCAGCAACAAAGGTAGTGAAACCAAAGAGCTCGAATGTTCTTGGTGGAGCAGGGGGCCTATGGTAGCTGCTCTGGAGCTGCTGCTCCGTGCTCCAGGACAGACAGCACAGCTGGAGAAGAGTCACATCTAGGGCAGTATAGGCTGCCAGAGAGCTGCAGCAAGGGCAGCATGACAAGGTTTGCAGACACCAGAGTCCCAGCTCTTCCCTCTCCTTATTCTGGAGCAGCACTATCTAAAGCACTGGGAAAACCTGGGACAACCACCTTGATTTAAAGACAAAAAACCCAAACCAGCCAACAGTTCAGAACCCCAAAGTTCCTGCCTTTCCTCAAGGTGGATTTCTTTTCAAGCCAACTATCCCCAACAGATTTTGTCAGCAAAGGTCCAGGCACAAGTTGCTTGATTAAGGTGGGCTGTTGCCCCAGTTTTGTCCCATCCCTATCTTTTACCTTAGCATGAGGAAGATGCATATTCCATTTCATATAAACCCAGGCATATGTGAGTGATTATGTGTGACCAGCTACATATAATTATCTCAGATGTAGGCCTATAAATGATTCATTAAGATCTGTATCAGCTGGTTATTTAATGTGTCCTTCTAATTAAAACTTTGTGATAAAGACAAATGCAGCTTTCTGTAATTACTTCTCTGGACAGTGCAATGTATTTCTAAGTAGTATTTGCAATCCTGGGTGTAAGTTGACATTTCAAGTAGGGCAGAAAAATATAGGTTAACTGCTGCTCTTAATTGGACTTTGTTAGTAAGATCATTGTAGAATGCCATTGTACAACCTTCTGAGACTCTTCGGCACAGTGCGCATTACAGGTACCGTTAGGTGATGATGCCGTACACTGCATTATCCTTTTGTATAAACATGTTGTGAGGAAATGCAGCATGATTTACATTATAGATTCAAATTTGGCATTTCTTGCTCAAGGCAGAGACACTGCTAGGCTCACTGTAAGCTTCTCCTGAGTAAGGTCCGTACATCTGTAGTCACCATTCCAGCTTCCAGCAGCGCCAGTAGGAAGAAACACAGAAAGCACATTAGGACCTGTTCCATTGCTCAGAAAAGGGAGCTACACTAAGTATATGTCAGTGTAACTAAGCAGGTCTAACTCAGTTTGTCTCCAGTCTTGCTCTGTCAAAATATGTTTGGAGTGGAAGGGAATATACCCATGCATACACCAGGTAGTGACTTAACAAACACTTTCTTGGGATGGCTATCAATGCAATAAAACATCAGTAACAAGTGATAAATGCTAAGCAAAAGAGGCTTTCCCTAAGCAGCTTATGTTAAGAATATAAATCTTGCCCCACTACCAAAAGACTACATTAGGTGTCGCACTTCTAATCTTGTTGGCAACCTGATATCCCCTCTAGGATAAATGTAAGATGAATTGCCTCAGTGGCTCTTCCACTGCAAGTTCTGCTTGGTTAGTCACAATGCAGGATGACTGTCCTTGTGTCAACACTTGGCATCTTCTGGGAGGATGCTCAGCTCACTCCTGTCATCATCGGAGTAGGGCATCTTTCGCCCAGGGGAATGACTCAGGTATAACTTGTTGGCTCTTGTTAGCCACAAAGCATTACCTAAACCTTAAAGTCTGCATCCCACGGGAGAGCACTAATCTAATCTGTGCTCTTCACAAACACTAGCTTGTGAAGACAAAATGAAAACTACAGAAGTTATGTCTATCAAAGGCATTTGAGTCCCTAAAAGTGGCCTGGTATAGTCTGTGCCACTGTGGCCAGCACCAGTAACTCACCAGGGTAGAAGAAGTATGAAGTAAACTCTATGCCAACCCTAAATGCACTCTCTCTTTCCAGCTTCATTTCCAGCCTCATTCATATAGTACCAGATCCTCAAAAGGTAATGCAGGACAGAGCTAGAAAGGAATAGCTAAAGAAACTCTTTAAATACAATTTTTCTTTGGTTAACAAAGTTTTGACTGGCTGACCTTTTGCCTATAATATCATAAAAGTAATATCTAAAAACCTTGACCTCATCAAGCAAGTTGGCCCCTGTACAAGAACATTAATGAAGCCGTTTCCTACAGACCTGTGATACAGGCCACCTTACGGTGGCTCCTCTATGTACTTTTCACTTACTCTCAGGATATGGTGGATACAATTAGTCCTTAGTCACTCATGTCTCAATTGTTCTTTGGCATGTGTTGAAGTGTGAGTTTCAAGTTGAGCTCTTCAGTGCCCAGTGATACCAGACATTGCTGATTATATTGCTGATAGCAGCCTCTGGTGATTACTCAGGGGAGCACTCATGGTGTAGCTTTCTCCTCTATGGGAGCATTTTACAGGGCGTCTCTATCCAGTCATCTATTTTAATTAAACTGATAGGAACTTAACTACGTTTGAGACTCCTACTGGCAGCTTATCAAAAGTGGTTCGGACTGGTCAGTCTCAAATAAGGAAGTACAGACCAAGTGAATGTTTCAGTCTCAAATCTCCCATGGAACAAAAAAGTTCACACAACAGGATAGCCATGCATGTGCCAGTTCTAGCCTATGTCTGTGATGGCTCTGACAACTCCAGCACATTGTTATTAGCTTGCAGAGAAGTGATCTGGGCTTAGAAAAGAGGAAAATGAAGCTGAAGCTCTTCAGGTGTTCCTCAGCAAGCACTCCCATGTTCCTGTCTTTGTGGGATGCTGCTGTCTTTGAAAGATGTCTCAGGTATCTTTGGTCTTCTTTAGCAGCACCCTGCAGGGTGGTGCCACTGACTAGAACTTTTCCCAGCAATGGAAATGTGGCAGTAGGCAGCCCTCAAAGGGCTCATCAGCTCATGGCTCAGCTCCATTTTCCAAGGTACTGGAATGGCCACCTCAGTAAAGCACCCAGGACAGAAAAGAAGAGGCACCATTTCTATGAAGTGATAAAAAAGCTCACCCTGACCTGAAACTATAAGACAGCTTACCCCTGCAAAGGCTCACACTTGAGTGATATCATGGAACAGTAACTGCTAGTGAGTGAACTGCAGGTGTAGAAAATGTTTAGGTTCAACTGCACATACAGATATGTGGCCATGGCAGTGCAGAGATGGAGTACGAACAGGATGTGCTGGTGCCTGGACCCAGCAAGTGTTCTTTTGGCATTAAACTGGACCAGCAGCAGCAGGAACGCCTAAAGCCTGAAAGAACAGCGAGGAGATTCTGCCTGATACCCCTTAAGGGCTCAGGACAGGAGCCATGTGCAGCACAGAGAGGGGAGAAGGAATACTCTTAACACCACTTAATACGTCCCTAGCTCAGCAAATGACTCCATGGCTGCAAACAGTGTTGGTGCAACTCAAGACTTGCTGTGGTTTTTGCCTTGCATGTTCTTTGGGTGCAGCAGCACTGCTGGAAAGAGCACGATTTCCCATTGTGAAACCTATTTCATAGAATAGCAGAGGAACCCAAACAGGGGAAATGCTATTTCCCACTTGCGCTGCAGTATTTCTCTGTAGCCTTGGGTGACATCATCCTGGCATTCTCCTCCAAAGGCAGGTGGTTTCAGGCATTGACTGATGGTAGGAAATGAATTATCAACTCTCCAAAAAAGATAGAGAAGCAGAACAGGATTAGATGTTTTAGCCGGGGGCCATAAGGAGAAATGGGGTCAAATCCAGAATTAGAGTGAAGGTGCTCTAACAATAGGCTACAAGCTATGAGTTTGAATGCTGTCTAGCACAACAGGGCCATAATCCTGCTGAGGCCTCCAGGCAGCACTGCAATATGCATCATCATAATAACGAGTTCCTAATCCCAATCAAATGCCCAACCCAGTAGGCACCACCTGACTCCCAGAAAGGATTACCTGACAGATTGTAAACAATAGTTGTGAGAGTCACTGAGCCCATTATGCAACTCTTTTATGCTGAATATACAGAAATAGCTGAGAAAATTGAGAGCTTTTGCTGAGAACATAAGTAACAGAGATTTTCAAGTATAAATAATGGATATTCTCATTACTCAGCCCTAGGGATAGCCCATCGATATCATTGCATACCATTCCTAACTCTTGAATCAACCAGATTAGCTAGGACAGGGACTCATGTTCATACTGGAAGAAAATAAAGACAAGCTACTTACAAGTTGATCCTCTGAAGCATCCAGAGTGTGCCTGCCTCTTCCCATGAATAGGTCCTACTTTCTTTCATCTGTCACAAGCCAGAGTGTGTGGGAGAAGCAAGGGGTGAAATGGGAAAAAGCAACAGAAATCAGAGACATTAACATTTTCATTTCTCTATAAGAATGAAAAAATTGGAGATCAAATAGATGTTTTTCTATTAAAATGCATTCCACTTGCCTAGAATTTAATTCCAGGAATAGCTCAGAGCTGGCATCTAGGAGACAGTCAGAACTCCCTGAGTTACCGTAACTCAAGTTGAACTCATCTGAGGACAGACAGCATGGCTCAGCCACCTACAGCCACAGTACAGACCACACTCAGTCTGATCACTGTGCAGTTTCACTGAGATTGGGTTTTATGATTCACTTCACAATGGAGCTGCTTAAACTACCCCCCCAACTCAAGTGTGAGGGGGAATGTCTTAAATAAGAGTCAGCTAAGGACAGTCTTCAGGTTACACTTTAAATTAACGGTGAAGGAAAAGAGTAATTTTTTTTAATTAATTTTCCTCAGTATTCAGCCTTTATAATTTCTGATGGTTCAATGTAATTTGTTTCTAATTGCAACACCCTTTCCATAAGAAAAACAAGGCATACAATAATGAATCAGACCTATCCAGCACTTGCTGATCGGGATTCTTTGGTGGAGGAGACAAAACAAACTCTCAGAAGGGAGGGTTGTTGCTAACCTTGTCAGTAGGCATAAATAAAATCAAGGCGAATTATGTGTGCTAATTCTGTTATCTTTCTGAGGCTTGTGATCTCAGAAATCCCCTGGGATTTCTTGAGATGCTCCCTCTCTGTCAGTTCCAAATACCAAGCATGCTCCATATGCGTTCCTGAGATGAGCAGCAATTTACAACAATTGTGATAAATTATGAATAATAATAAAATCACAATGGAAGAAGCAGTATCTCCTGCCTCTCTATTTGCTTTTTATGCACCATAGCTGCCAACCTCTCCTCTTTTGGCCAGACAGGGTACATACTCCAGCATGGCTGAAGGCAAAGGACTTCCACTATTGACAGCAGCAGGACAGTGGCAAAGCAGAGCTAAATAAAAGAGATTTCAGTGCAGTTTCTGAGGGCTTTCAAAGAGCCCTTTAAGCTTCATGCACTGGGTTGCAGTGGAGCTGACAGCAGCAATGAGCACATTGTTGGTTGCACAGTCAGGGTCACGCCTGCCGGATGCATGCAGGGGCTACTGCCTCACATAGACATCTTTGGCAGCCTCTGATCCATGGCCCAGCAACGATAAAGGAGACGTTAAACCAGACAGGAACTGTCAAGGCAACAGAGGGAGGGGAGAAGAATAGTGGCCTATCTGGAAAAACTCCCAACATCCCTCAGAAAGGACAGGCTTAACTGTAACTAAGGGAAGTAGGTATTAAACTGCAAACATTGCTTACAGTTACAATGTGCTGAAGTGAATATTTCTTTTGGAGGAATGATTCAATCTACTCTTCAAGATCCAATTTTCAGTTTGCTCACATGCTTACAAGACAATGTTCATATAGCTCTCTAGTCTTCGTGGGTTTGGAATCATGGTGACTGAACAGGAGAGAGGTGTATAGCAAGCTAGGGACTACTATTTAAAATAAGCTTACTTTTTGCAGAACAGAGAAAACAGCTAGGGAAATACCAGATCAAGCAATTGCTGTTGGATCTAGCTGCTCTACTTAACCCAAGTCAAAACTCAGTCTCTGTGATCCCAATTCAGAGCTTCCTGTTGGCTTCAAGTAAGGCTGAGGTATACATAGGTTACTGAGAAAACCAAAAGAAAGCACTGGAGCAATTTATAAATATCTAGAAGTAATGCCCCTGAAATAATGAGAGTAATTGAGTGTGCTGTAAACATCATACATACAGACCACTTTCATAAACATAACAGCAAGAGAATAATAAAGGAATTACTCAAAATTCAGAAGAGGGCTACGAGGTAAAGGGACTGAAGCACCTCCCATTTGAAGGCAGGCTAAGAAAGTTGGGGCTGTTCAGCCTGGAGAAGAGGAGGCTGCTTGGAGACCTCATAGCAGCCTTCCAGTATCTGAAGGGGGCCTATAGGGATGCTGGGGAGGGACTCTTCGTTAGGGACTGTAGTGATAGGACAAAAGGCTTTAAACTTAAACCAGGCAAATTAAGGTTAGATATATGGAAGAAATTCTTACTAAAAGGGTGGTGAGACACTGGAACAGGCTTCCCACATAAGTTGTGAATGCTCCATCACTGGAAGTGTTCAAGGTGAGGTTGGAGAGGGCCTTGATCAACCTGGTCTAGTGGGAGGTGTCCCTGCCCACTGCAGGGGGTTGGAACTGGATGAACTTTATGGTCCTTTCCAAGCTAAATCGTTCTATGATTCTATGAATTTTGCCATTAACCATGAGGTTTAGCAAGTACTTTCTTTGTTTTGTCCTAGGCCTGACAATGGTCTAGTCACACATGAAAGCTAAGAGGTCTCTCCTTACAGGTAGTGCTGCTCCAGCGCATGTCCTTTCACCATACTTCTGCATACTGGTGCGTCCTGCAATCCATTTATTTTCTAGAGACTGAAGTCAAAGGCTACAATTGACTGAGCACCTTAATATTCTCTTTGCCTTCTTCCTTTGTCTGCATCTTATTTCTATGTGGGCAATAATCCAGATTATTTTTGCAATTGCTAGGTTATCTTTGTAATGCCAAAAAAACAAATCCATACATACCTGTTTGGTAAAGCAGGGAAATCGTTAGAAACAAAACAGAGCCCAATGACGGGAGAAGGAAAATGTTCAGCTCTGATTATGAGGCTGCAGAAAGTCAAAGAATGTGAAATAAGACTGCAAAGAATGGTTCTTGAGCAATGCACAAGAGTAAGACAAATCCCGAGGCTTCGCCAATTCACCACATGAGGAAATTCCTTCCTATCCCAAACATAGCCAGCAATTCAGCAACATGTCTGGAAGCAAATATTATTAGGGGTCATCTAGCTTGTTTTTATCCAGGCATGACACTGGCACTCAAAAGATGATGCTGGGTTTTGATCTTGCCTTTCAATAATTACACAAGAAATCTCCCACTGCAAAAAAATCCAAATAGCGATTAACCTTTCAGGGCAAAAGCCAGACTTTCCATGTGTTTGATCTAAATTCAGTTATTTTTTAATTTCCATAAGTGTCTTTTTTTTCTTCCTGTTGCTGCTTAGTTCACACAGATTCCTGTGCAGGTCCTGAAGATATGTCAAATCCTATATAGTGATCTGAGGTCTCGTAGGCGTTAATACATTTAAGCTGTGAAAACATGTAAGTGGCAGCACAGCTATGAAGAATCTTGAATATGAATTAATTTCACATAGAAGGAATGTCTTGCAGTTCTCAGTGGAGTCAGGTTGCTCTTTTAATATCCATCTTTGGGGTGGTAGCGGCTGCTCACTGGGAGGGAGGGCAGTGTGCGGCCAGCACCAGATGAACCTCTTGGGGAGGCACCAAGCATGTTGGATTTCACGGAGTGCAACTGAGGATATTAAGCACTACAAAGTGTCTGGCCTTTCAAATGCTTTTCACTATTGCAGGCCAAAATAATGACAAAAAATCAAGGGCTATCTTGTTTATGTACTTATGTCTCCCGCGTCTCAGCACCTTATGATAAATCCTTACAATGGTCGTATAAACTGCTCCTAATCTGATTTGGCAAACTGTCCCAATGATTCCTGCTTCTGATTAGAAGTGTTTCCTTCTTCATTTGCTGAGTGAAAGCCTAACTCCAGTTTAGTCATCACACTGTAGTGACGAACAGCAGACCCAGCGGGTCATTTATAGACACCAAACCAGGTTGTACATGGCACAAACCATGGCAGCAGCCATCTGTTGCCTATGTCGCCAGATCTACCTTTGAAGACAGAAAGAGACATTTTAGTGTCCCAGGAGCGTGGGAGCAGCAAGCCATGTCAGAAATTCAGCCCCCATAATCATGAGGTGACAAACTGGGCTCAGCTCTACTAAATTAAACAAAGAAACAACCCCAGAGAAAAACAGGCAGCATTTTTCAGTCTTCTTACAGCTCATTTTGCAGCCTGGCAGTGGTGTTCTATGCAATGTAGCTTTTCCCAAACCAAAGCTGTGCTAATGTACAGTTGAAGGGAGACAGTCCAAAACAGCATTTTGGACTAAAACACTACAGACATTACAATAACCCAAAATCTAAGCATTAAACGTTCAGCATGAAAGCTGCACACAAGCTCAGCTGAGCATGGAAATAAATAGTTACTGCAGTCAAACTGTCTCGCCTCTCTTTTAAGATGATTCTATATCATGACCATGAAACTAAACTAAAACTACAGGTATGTAAGTATGATCAAAGTGTTATAGTCTGGTTATTTTACAAAAATGTAAGGGTTAATGATAAATGCAGAGTCTGAACATTGGCCAGTAAGGCAAAATAACATTATCCTACTCTATATTTGTAACATGCTTTGACCAGCCTTCTCCTCCTGCCCTTGTTCTATTGCCTGAGCTAGTGTGTAAATATGTTTCGAATTACAGAATAAAATATCCTGGTTCAAGGTGTGGAGAGATCGGATTCTGATTAAGTCCTCTGGGGACTAAAAAAGGGGATGGTTGAAGGAGCTTCCCTATGTAATTTATTTTATTATTGATAACAAATTTAACATCAGAAACTTATAAGTAACCAATCCCTCATCATATTAGCTATCCAAACAACATGATAGGTGGAAAGCAGTGAGCAAGACCAAGCCTCTGCCTCTTACTTCAGGAGCAACTCGCCTTCACAGAGTTGTCTCGGATTTGGTAGCAAAGAGGTGTCCATGACAAAACACATCCCCTGGTTACAGTATTAGTCCCACAGTCATTAGCAGTGTAGAAAGAGGAAGGAGAGGAAAACATTGGCATCTTTATTGCAGTAGTACATATAATGCAGTTTCTTCTCAAGCTCCTATTGCATCCAGCAGCAGTAGCTTCTTAAAACCAGGCATGCAAAAAGAGCCACAGCTCCCTTGCTCTTTTTGCTGCAGTACCTTCTAGCTAAACTATATGTACTGAGCTTCGGCACGTACTGAGCTTCTGTCCTGATGTATTTGCTCATAATCATACCTGCTGAAGATGGGAGTAAGAAGGAACCCAATGGCAAAAAACGCTGGTCACACACCTGTTACAACATGGTTGACCTCAGTGATGCTGGATAGGCTTGCTCTGTATGCGCTTAGCCTTCTATGAGACCTCTGTGTCACATTTAGGACACTGTCCAATTTCAGCATAACTCTGTTTTCATTGTGCAGAGCAGTGGATTTCAATTGGAAATACTGCAAACAGTGTCCAGCATCTTTCTGTATCAATATATTCTTGGAGTTCAGACATAGAACAAATCCTTGCCAACCCATGGATTTCTCCAATTGCTTTTCTGTCTTCAGACAGGGAAACACATAGACCTGAGTGTTTCATTATATGCCAAGACAGAAAGTACAATAAATTATATTCACTTGATCTGGGATCAAGGATTCAGGCCTTCTTCTTTAGTCCTATTCTGTCCGTAACAGTCATCCTGCCTTGTTCCCTCCAAGGCTATGAGCACCATTCAGATCCTGTATGTAATCCTGGTCTCTTGTACATGTTTTCTGCCTGGCATCATCTGATGCAGGACTTCCATCCTCCCCAAGGGGCAAGGTCCTTAGAGGCTGATATACGCAGTTTAACTATCCAGAAAACAAACAGGGAGGACGGCAAGAACTTTTAAAAAGATTTTAAAGATTATAGCAAGAACGCCATGGAAAAGCAGAACCCTGAGCACATCTCCACCCACCAGGTACCGATGCAGGTCCCTGGTATTTGCAGGAAAGCCAGGGATTCCAGGTCCCCTACTTCTGCCTCTTGCTCCAGAGAGTGAGTGCCTGTTTCTTGGCAGAAGGCATTTTTCTGTTTTAAAAAGAGCGAGTGGCACTTATGCCCATTCCCCCTGTACTAGGATTTTGCATGCACTAGTCTTGAAGATGAAACACTAACAGCTATTTTGAGTCAACGACTACCAGTTGCTGCCATGGTGGAGCTTTTCCAGGTTGATGTGCCTTGCTTCAGTGTCCAAGACTGAGCTGGTTTCCTGCTGCTGAGAACTTCATGGTATTTGCCAGAGCAAAAACGAATTCACAGGGTGCCACTGCTGCCCTCAAAATCCGTGCTGTCTTTCCAACTTAGGCAATGGAAAATAGAGGAGTTCTCAGAATCTGCCTTCCCTACATAGGGTAGGAAGCGTACAAATTGTACCTTACTGTTTTGGGATTTAAAACCTCTATTCTAAGCTGAAACCACAACACAGTTTTGCACATATACCACATGGAGCAGTTCTTGATCAAAGATGCACTTCCACTAGACTCTCCCTGTCCTTGCTGTGGGTACCCAGGGTGGGATGCACCCACAGAGCGTGCTCACCACAAGTACAAAAGAGTGGAAAAATTCCTGCGAAGGAAAAGTTAGTCTCTGGTTTACATCTAGAGCTAGTATTTCATGTAAGCTGTGATGTTATAGAGTCAGGGGTGCACAGCATTAAAAGACATTTTGCCTCGCCGCTTTGTACATAGCTTGACAGAAGCAAGAGAGTCTCTGACAGATGTTGATGAAATGAGCTATCTGGTTACAGAGCTGAAATATTTGGAAAGGACACAAGTGAGAGCAGAATTTATTGCCTTTGTGAAAAGGGGATTTAATTTCTAAACTCTCCACACGTGGCAAAGAACAACCTTGTCTCTGCCCTCTGGTGACAGCCTGCAGGCACCATGCAATTATGATTAAAGCCTTTTATTGTTTTTGTCCCAGATTAGATTACGTTGGTATTTAAAGATACAATTTTCTCATTGCATTGTCACACCAGGACAGAGACATGGACGTCTGTGCACTTTAATAGGGAGCAAAGAAGAAATCTGAATGCTTTGAGGTAGACATGGCTGGCAAGACTCCTAACTTCCAGGAAGAGCAGGAGAAGAAATTGCAACGCTTCTAAGTTAATACTGTTATTGATATTAATCCTTAGTTTTCAGTTTAACTGGAAAAATAATTTGAGTTCACAGTCACTAAACACAGGGTAGGGCAAAGAAGGACACTGTGCTGTGTTTCTAGTGCTGCCTACAGCAGAGGTCCTCTCCCTCCCTGGCCACAGCAAGGTCAGCATCCCTGCTCCAAAAGTCAAGGCCACTTCTTGTACACAGCCATGCTGAGCACCTCCCCGTGCTGCAGGACTGGGACATTTCTCAAGAATGAGTCTTAGCATGCAGCACCCAAAGCTAAGAGATTGATCGATCAACTTAAGCATCAAGACCTATTGTTGGATCAGATGATAGCATACACAAGGATTATTGAGTTATGCACTCTTCATCACATAAAGGAGTATCTCAGCTATTGCTGTTAACACTATTATCATTTGGCATGAATGGTAGCTCACCTGATGCATGTGCAGGGCTGGAGGCAAGCCCCCATGCCAGCGTGCAGCCACCAAGCTTCCCAGAGCAACAGGGCTGCCTCACGTAATCTGTCCTGCTTGTGCATATGTTTTCCTCTTTACAGGTGTTTGAATCATGTCACTCCAATTAGCTGTACAGGCAGGATGGCATAAGGAGACTTTAGCTTTGACATCTCAAAAGGCCTCACCCAAGGCTTATCTAAGATGCTGACTTGACTGTATTTAACCTGCTGTTATTTTAGTAATTAAAGTCACTTGTTAATAATTAGGATATTTACAACCCAATATGTTTTCAGTGTTTCTTGGGCCCAAGATTTCATTTTTATTATTTGGCAGGTATGAAGTATCTGTGCTACTCTGATATCAAGAGTACTCAGTGGAAGATTTGACACAAGTACTGCCTTAAAGGGACAAACCTGTAGCTAGTTTGAACCCCAAGCTAACTAAAAGATATATTTGCAAATTCTAAAAAGGAGTCCTGTTTCTACTCACTGAGTAGGTGTTGCAAAGTTTGTAGAGGACAAATTGCATTTTTCCTAAAAAGAGATGATGAACCCCAGCCTTATGTACAAACTAGAACTCAATTATAACTACAGCATCATGACTATTAGCTCAAAAATTATAGTAGGAATGGTAAAAATAAATAATAATGGCTTACAATAGTTTGGTTCAAAATCATACTGCTTAGTAGCTGTATTTCAGCATTACAAAGGAGATAGGTCTAAGTGTGAGACAGACCTACGAAATGCCATCAGAGTGAGAAAAAGATGAGAATACGAGTACTTACAAGTATCTAATATTGCCTATTTTAGGAAAAAGGACAAAAGGTGACAAATAGCTAATTTTCAAAATCATTTCAGAGATATAGGTATGAAGGAAAGTAGGAACAAATAGGTAAGGAGGTTTAGATGGCAAGGCAAGGAGCACCAGCTTGGAACTGAGTGTGTAAAGGAAGCACTTTCATGAGCCCCATTTAAATCCCTGTTCCTATTCCAAAAGGCAGTAGATGGCTTAGGGGGGGTTTCTCTAGCCCACCTCTTGCCACGTAAGGATCAAGGGACTCTGACTGTATTCTGTCTTACAACAGTTTTACCATGGGTGCCTCCCAAACTTTTATGGTTCCAAGAGTTGTGGGCAATCAGGTCCCAGATTTTTTTGTACCCATTTGTATGTCCAAGAATTAAAAATCACACCTTTTTACCATGAAAGCACATGGAAGAATGGCAGACAAATTTCAGAATGTAATCTATCAAAGTCAACATGAGTTCTATCATCGATCACAATGGTGCACGTAATGAGACCAGCACGTGCTCATCCAGTAAATGAGAGACTACAGGAGTAGTAGAGTAGGAGTCACAGTCTTGCTGCATATGGGACCAGAAGCACCAAGCACCAAAGCATCTTACATCAAAACCACTTTTCCCAGCGTGACATGTTTGCTCTGTCTTGCATACGCTGTTGCTTTCAGTTCTTTGGGATTTAATATGATGCTTCCTACACACACACCAAAAGGTGCCCACAGAGTCTCACATACTCTTATGGCAAACTGTCAAATCCAGTGCAGCATGAGCAGCACTTACACAATTCACTGGACTCACTGCCTGCTTGACCAGCCTAAGCAGCCCTGAAGCAATGTCACTGTATGGACAACATTATGCCCAAGGGTTGGCTTCAACTGTACTGGCAGCAGAGCAGTGCCCCAAATGTGGAGCTGGCCTGGACACCAGTGTCTTCTGCAGTATGCTGTGCTAAAGGCAGCAAAGCCCCTCCAGGGCCTGATTACTTCTAATTACAATGCCTGGCAGATGTGCAATGTTTTGTCAGACTTTGTCACGGTGTTTTAAGTTGCTCTGGATTGACTGAGGAAAGCAAGTGTCATCAGCTGGGCAGCTCCTGAGGCATGTTCCTCAGTGAAAGCAACACTCTTCCATTTGCAAGTTGTCCCCTTCTGCCCAAGCACTGAAGAGCTGAAGAAAGAACAGCTTTCAACCAGTGAGGAGCTGAGCAGGAGCTCCTGCATCTGCCATCACTGGCTGAACCACAGTGAGAGGGGTCCTCTGCAGCAGGGCAGCACTAGCAGATGTCGGGCTGGGAACCAGGGAATCCTGGCTGCTGTCCCTGCCTCCAGTACTCAGGCTCACCAGTTACATGATGGGCACTTTCTTCCCCACCTCACCCTTCACCTTGTGTATTTATGGGAGATGTTTCTCAAGGCAGAAAGTGCCTTTAATTATGAGGGTGTGCAATAATGCATCCAGGGGAACCCAATTTCAAATGAAGACCCCATGCACTGCTAACGCAAACTACTATGAATGAACCTGACTTAAAGCGATGTGGGAAAAGACCTGCATCCTGGTGGAAAATTACAGCTCAGATCTCTATTTTAAAGCCACTGTGTGTTTGATAGTCCACATTGCAGCCCACAGCTATAAATGAGCTAGCTGAAGAGGCAGTAACAGCCTTCCCATGGGAATAGAGCCCAACGGCTTCTCATTTATTCTACTGGGACCATCACTCTCCTGTGACCAGGCAGCTTGATACTTATCCCAAAGAGCCAAATGGGTTCCTTATCCTGTCCTGCACCCTACAGTCATGGCATAGCTGAATGCCCTTCATTTGCAGGAGCAGGGCATCTTTATTTGTTTGTTTTTTTCTAAAAAGAATTAACATTTTATTGACCCTTTAAACTGCATATCTCAAACTCTAATTTAGGAAGTGGATTTGTGCCATTTTTAAATAGAAAATACTTGAGTTGCTCAGAAGATACTGTGAGAAGTGTAAAATATGCAGAAAGCTTTTCAAGTCCCCATAGAAAAGACAGCTAAGTGTAGCTCTGGTTTTGGGGTGTTTTTAAAGGCACTTGAGAACAAGCCTTCATAACAAGCATTGATGAGGATCTGCAACTGGCACAAAAGGGAGTGGAAATGTAAGTACTGTCTTAGAAGAGCCTCTCTGACATGCTTAAGAAATAAAGTCACAACAGCCCCTTCAGAGTAATCCACCTGAGAAACCTAGCTGGAGAGATGTATTTTATATACAGCCAGATTATTCAGCTTCTCTCCCTTCCCGGGCTCTGCAAATGCTTTCTTTTGACCTGAGATTTTCCTCCTGCTTCTTGAGCTTTTATCTGATGAGCTTCTGCTCATGCACAGTCCCATTCACATGTGGCCACACTGATCTGGGCCCCTCTAATTATTTCTTAACAATCTAGCAAAAGACCTGATAGTAAAAAAGATGTGTCTTCTGAATAAGAGCACCCAGAGACTTAGCACACTTAAGCATATTAATTTCATATCTCTAGTGGATTTGTCCTAATAATCGCAGCCATCCTGGTAATGACTGCTCTTCCCCCAACCCCCATTTACAAAGCAGTGAAATTAATGGAGCCTGTGTTTCTGCAGATTTTCATCTTCTATTCCCCATCACTCTTCATCATCCCAGCAATAGCCAGCTCCTACCCTCCGCTTCTTGTGATATATGCATGGGCAAGATGCTTCACTAGATCGGCTGGACTGAGCTATGAGAATGGTCCCCCTAGTGGGCACCCATCTGTACCCACCCCCTTGATTTAATGAGCCTCTTCATGAATCTGCTAAGAATCTATAATTAACTTTGAGGCTCATGAGTCTCTCTCAAACTGTGCTGGATTTGGCCAGTGGGATCAAAATCTAACAGTGTTGACAAGCAGCAAAGTCACACAGGGGGCTGGAAAAGTCATGAGCGGGGGCAAACGCATCTGCTCTTCTGGAGTTCTCTCCACCCTTCATTTCCTTTGCACTACCTCTCCCGGTGCAGTGGGTAAAGCTTCTGCTGCCATGGCATGTTTCTATCAGGGGAGAAAGACTCTGGGCAAAGATGGGTTACATCCCTGCATCCTGCAGCCCTTTTCCCTGAGGATCTTTTCGGGGGTGGTATTCTCAGGCAGCATGCACACCCTTCCCATGCTCTCTGTGAGCCTCGCAGCCCAAATTTTCGTCTCCTAATTCAATGCGCTCCAGATGGCAGACACCTGTGCGCACCCCCACTAGCTATGCTGCACAAACCAGTGCTTCATACAGAGAAAAAAAAGGAGAAAGAGATTAACTATCACCCTCCCTGGCTGTATTACCAGGCTGCTCTACAAACACAGCATCCTTGGCAATGTCCCCAAGTTTCACAAGAGATACTCAATAAAGTCACCCTTTATGTATGACCTGGAGGCTACACAGCTGCTGGCAGGAGGCCCCAGGCGTCTCCTTGGGATGCCCAAAGCTTTCTATGTATAAAGCTTCAGCTTCCTCCATGGAAAGAAAATCTCCCTGTTATCCAGGGTGGAGGGGGGGCTATGAACAACTGGCATTGGAGGCAGCCATCCAGGTTGACCTCCATGCTGCCTAGGTTGTTTGATTCATACCCCTGCCCCTCACTATTTAAGAGACACCTTCCAAAGCTGCTCACAGCCTGCTCTACTCTTGAAAAAGAAAACCCAGCTGCCCCTGCTAGTGCACAAACCTGTCAGCATTTGTAAAGCATGCCAGGAGAAAGTCTACCCCAGCACCAGCCTGCTTCACGTCCATCCTGGGGGAAACATGGCCTCCCCAGGGTGAAATCACAGTCTGCACAATGCCACTGGTCCCTGAAGCAGGCAAAAGTCTGCAGAGTTTCAGTGAATCAGCATTCTGCAACAATATAGATGACAGAAAGGAAATGAACTCCAGGCTGCCAGAGCTCACTAGTGGTCACAGCCCCTGGTTGCACACACACCACATACCCCCCTCAAAGGGCTCCCAGGAGCTTCCTCCCACTCTCAGATCTCCAAGTCGAGCCCCAAACCTGCTTCATCTGCAAGTTGTCATCACTAGCTGCGCTCAATATGTGGGTCCAGGGATCATGGGCTCCTCAAACCTGCAAAGGGGTGGGCTGAGACCAGGACTGCAGCCCCATTAACAAGAACTTCAGTAACGCAGTTACTCTTGGATGTCCAAGAGGCACCTGAACACAGATTGTTTCTACACGGATCTACCTGAATACACAAACCTGGCCATTTTCTCCCAACAACAAGCAAAGAAAACTTAAAGCAGGCACACCAGCGACAGGGAAGGATGGCAACAAAATCTCAGCAAGCAACACTCACCCTTGCTGTATGAAAGCCCTGAGGTGGTCACCTGCCTGGGTAGGGCATGTGCAGCACATGGCGCATGTTGGAAACCTGGTTTTGCCAAAGAACCAGGGCAATGATTCTGGCATAAGCTCAGGCATTTCTCCTTTCCAAGGGCTCCTGCTTGGGAAGCAGGGCCTGATTGGTAATATGAGAGAAAATAGGAGCAAAAGTGAGGGTAAAACTCCCCACAACACTTACAGGTGTGGAGACAAACATGATTATGCACACACACACACACACACACACACACTTTAATTTGTTCATACTTGTAAAAAGGGTAAAGGCTTCAGTCAAAAGGACAACTTCCTTTAAAAAATCAAAGCATTATTTATTGTGGTTTTTCTCTATATGTCAAGAATGCTCTTTAAATGTTCCAGTACTGTAAAAGAGTGTTTGACTTTTCTATTTTTCTCTGCCTTTGCCTTCCACAGCTGGGAGAAAAATCTGAGGGCCTTCAATAAGTTTAAATATGAAAGTAAAGAAAAGGCTTTGAAAATAAGCTGTGAAGGAGCACTCTGTATTTGAACTCCACAGAGAAAATTAAAATCAAGGGAAAGCGTAGAGCTGAAACTGTAATACATCAAAAATTTATGTGTATTTATATATATATATTTCAATCAGAAGACTCAATGTCTTACTGCTTTCAATGGGACTTTTGTTTGTGCAAAAATGGAAGAACAGAGCTCTGTTTCACCATGGCTCTGTGCTTTGTCTGCTATCTCCAGTCCCCAAATTTTTACTCCAGACCAGGGCAGGAAACCCATCTGTGAGAGCAATTGAGCCTGTGTAGGGTGGGAGTGTCCTCCTTTGTGTGGCACTACCAGTGCTGAAATCCCAGCTCTGCTGGAACTGTTGGCAAGACTGCCCTCTCCAACAGGGCTCTTCCCATTGCCAGGCATGTGTGGTCACCTTACTGCCTTCCCCAGCATCCTCCCCATCACAAAACCCCAGTCATACCTGTGCCCACAGAGACTTTGCCCAGGTGGTTTCTCACCTGTGGATGAGACCACTATTGCCACAGCCTGAGCTGCTGTTGGGCTGGTCCCCATCACCTGCAGCATCCCCAGAACCAGACTGGAGGGAGGTAGGGCCAAAGGCTGTGTGGACACCCACCTGTCTTGGGCTCCACTCTCAAATGACTGCTGAAGAACTATCTTCATGGTTTGCCTGCTGGCGGTTGCATGACGGTCTCTGTAGAAGGTTCAGCATCCATTCGTGGCCCGCCACATAAAGGTGGGGCTTTCCTAGGAAATTCCAGTGAATCACCCCCCACCCCTGCCCTATCATCCCATATCAGGGAAGCAGTGCCCTCCAAATGGCCCCAGCTCAGCTAGGAACAGCAGACATATTCTGCAGGTTTTCTTACATGCACACACACACACACACATATAGTTCTCTCCTTCTAGCCACTGAGTCTTTAAATATTGTCCATCACTGTAACATCCAAGCATGAGACTATATGGGCTTCTGAGCCCCAGCAAAATGTCCCCTTTTGGTGTTGAGAAAAATAACTTATAGGCCACAAAAGGCTGGACAGTAATTCAAGGGAACAGATCAGAATTTCAAGTAACTTAAAGGCAGAGGAGAGCAATTCCTGTCACTTTTACTACTGTGGTTTGTAGGAGCAATGAGGCAGATGACTGGAAAGAATCTGTTTTAATAACAGTACTCACCAGCTAGAGACAAAAAAATTGTTGGAACTTCCTTCAATCAGTATATTGCAGCTTCCTCAGTACCATATGGGCACAGAGCTCCAGTGGACAGAGCTGCAAGATGGCATCACAAAATATTCTTCCTCTTTCCATTTCTATTCCAGAATCTCTCTATCCTTGAAGAAACCCTTTGACTCTGTGCCATGGCTTCACCCCCAGGAGCAAATACAGTACCCACCTGCACGAGTGACTGTGGACTTCCCCACTTAACAGCACTGTCTGAATCCTAAGTGCTTAATTGCAAGTCTTTTTCCCTCTTCTGTAAAGGAAATTATCATTCTAGGGGGTTTATTTCCAGAGGGAGTAAAAGAAATACTTTCTGTCCTCATCTGTGTCTCTTCCAGTCACAGAGAGACTGTAACAGTGCCTTTTGCTTTTGATTAAAAGAAATCTTGGTATCAATTAAAGTGCACCAACTCAGCTTTTATCTTCTGGCCCTGCTGATATAGCTCTCTTTTGAGAGGCAGGATCCCTTCGTGGAGCTATTACGGCAGCCTTGCATCTCTGGAGAGAACAACTCTCCAGAATAAAAGCTAAATGATGGAGGGGAACAGAGTGGGTGACTGCATACGTAAACATTAGGCTTTGTTTGCTAAAGCAAACAGCTCTCAGGGCAAGAGAGTAGTAGCAGAAATAGTCAGTTAAACATTAGCTCATGGGGTTTACATACAGTGACACACAGAGGTGGTGTTTGCATGGCTGAAACCGTTGGCAGTACTGGATTATTTTAAGGATGCTTTTCCAAAGCATTTTTCTTGCCAGAAGAATCTTTGGTGAAATTGTGCAAGTGTAACAGATCCATCATTCACAGAGCTGTGCAGTTTTTCTTCCTTCTAAAGAGCAGCTTGTTCCCTTTTCTGCAAAGTATTAATACAGGAGGACCTACTCCTAATGCTTAGATACAGCCTCTCAGGTTTCCCACATGTGGTCAGATCTCAGCTGATGTAAGTCAGCATATTTATACAAAGGGAAAAGTAAGCTTGTGGTGGTTTTTTGGTGTTGATTTTCAGTGCCTTTGTGACTGGGCTTTTTTGTGATAGCAAGATGTAAATGCAGGAAGCTTTTTCTGTTCTTTGCTTAAAAATGCACAATCATAGAAAGACAGCATCTTTGAGTACTCACATTTTACATGGTACCTGTGGTTATCAAGGGGTTTATCTGAGACTGCTCAGCTCCTGACGACTAGGAGGTACACTGCTTGCAGTGAGGCACTACTGTAAATCAAACACAGTGAGGTCAGCACATAAAATTGGAGGAAAGTCAGCAGGTTAAGATCCTTTTCTTCAAGCAACAAAGATGTTCCTTTTATGTACATATTCCCCCCGAAAAGTAGCCCCAAAGCCAAGGACTCCTTCAGAACACTTGTTGCTGCTATTACAGTACTGAACTAAAGGATTCGAATGGGAATTTCAGCCAGAAGCTTCTCAGAAGAAAGTGAAACTTGAGGTTTACTTTTCTCAATCCAACTGAGACATAAATTTGATAAATAATACAATTACCAAAAAGCAGAGCAGGATCCCAGAAATTGCCTCAGCTTTGCTAACTTCCATTAAGATGTTCTAGCAGACTTTATGTTTTGCCCAAACAGACCCTGGGGTAGGATGCTCCAAGGATGATATATTTCAGGTGCACATTTTACCCCAATCGTCTGTGTAAGTCTCCTGCACAAGTGACCTTATGGCTCTGAACAACAGGGCCTGATGCTGCTGCAGCATAACCAGTTTCTGGTCTCTCAAAATCATGAAGCAAGGACTCAAGAAAGCACTCACGAGATGGCTGCTAACCTGAGATGCCTTCTCATACCTGAGTCCCATCTCATTTTCAGACTCATCCACAATTAGAGGTAGAAACTTTTCCTCTCTTTTCTTTTATCCTGAAAAGGACAAATGAAATGTAACAGGAATCTCATGACTCCAGGAGCTGCAGCCCTAAAAAGAAAAGCGCAAGCACTTGAGCACACATTGATTCTGTGAGGCCATTGTGAGAAGTGCCATTTTTTCTGATCCAACTGCAATTAATTGAAGCATTGCTACTGTTTCCAGGGCCAGCAGGACTGCCTTTTCCTACCTGCTGAGCTCTGTGGCAGGTGAGTTTCAAAGGGATGAATTCCAATTTAATTAATGGAAAACAATTTTCTTATGAGGGAAGCAAAAAGCCAGAAGCCCAGCCAACAAACCGCTCTTATATTTCTCTCAAAATGAGCACATATATCATAAACCCCCCCCTAAAAGTAACACAAAGAAACCTGACTGCATTCCACTCCTAGGAGAAGCTGGGAACCTATTTAAAACCTATGTTTTAAAACATTTTTACTAGCAATGGATACTTTAGTTGGAGAATCCCACGATGGATGGATTTTTTGTGTCCTCTCTGAAAAGCTTCCATTTCCTTTCTTGGCCTCAAATGTACTCAGAAATATATCATTCTGAACAGGTCTTTTTACAGTGATTTATTTAATGGCTAACCACAGAGTCTCAGGCTACTGATACATAATTTAAATATGTCATGCAAATACAGCACTTTGTTTTCAATTAATTCTCTGTACACATTCAATAAATTGAGCAAGTGAAAATAATAAAGCAAACAAGGCCTTGGTTATCAATTCTAACAGGGTTCACGGTCCTTCTAATTGTGTCTTTAAGTCATTTTAGCTTGCATTTGAACATAATGCTCATGACAGGCATGGCTTAAACTGAGCCAAGAGAGCTTTAAAATAGATACTGGAAGCTGCTTGCTGAAGTTGGTGCAAGGTCTAAGTGTCAACCCAGCAAACAGTCCTGGTCCTCACATGGCCCTGGCAGGCTGCGGATTCCCAGGACCTCCTTGCTAGTGAATGTGAGGGACACCAGAAACCATTGCATGAAAGAAGCCCCTAGCCTTGAAATTCAGCTTTTGGCATCCCCAACTTCTTCTTCCAAAGACAATCTTAATTTGGGACCTATTTGCCCTTTGCACAGAGGGGAATGCCCCCACTGTTGCCGTGCTCTGAGGTCTAGAAAAATCTTTAGGGATGGGGAAACAAACAGCTTTCTGCTGAAGTCCCGCAGGACCATTTGTGTAGCATGCTGTTCTGTACACTTACAGTACTCATATTAAAGCTCTTTGTATGTGAATACATTGCAGCCTACACTTCATGCTCATCTTTACTCAAGCTCTGCCAATGAATCCATTTCATATTGCAATTAAAACCTACTCTAGTATGCATTTTAAGAAAGAATGTACCTTCAACATTTAAGGATACTGTATTTTGCTGCAGGAAGTCAGATCCTCACTGAAAACTTAGTCTGCTTTGATTAATAATTGATGACATTTTTGCATGGGAAAGTAAAAAAAAGAGACTGTTTCTATTGATCTGACATTTCTGCCTACATTTGTTAACCATTGATACTATGGCAGTACTGAGCAGAGGTTATTTCACAGTACATACAAGTTTAAGGCTGGAAATAGAGAAAGTCTTAACCTGCATTATATCCCATGTCTTTGAAAACTTAATTTGATGTTGAACAGCCAGAGAACATGTGTATACTGACAGTTCAAGGTTATGAATCTCTTCCATGAGTATTGCAATGCTGTTAATATATGAGAAGTAGTGGAGATTGTGCAGGCACTTAAATGGCTGAAAGAGTCTTAAAGACTTGAGGGTGGACCTTGAACTAGGAAAAAGAATACTTTAGAAAGTACAGTTGATTACTCTGACCTCTATCATACAACTTCTTAAAACAGATATTGGAGGAAGCAATAGTCAAGCTGCAGATATGAAAAGAGGCAAAAATGCAACATGATTATAGGAGAGACAGATCAATCACGTCAGACTAGATTTGTTTGGGTATCTGCTTGTCTTGATCAGAGAAAAGTGCTAGATGTAATCTACATGGTTCATTTTGCCTAGGCCCATCTGGAAAGCTATCAGTGGAGCTGGAGAAGCCACGTGGGGTGTTTTTTGTTTGTTTGTTTGTTGTTGGCTTGTGTTTGCTTTGGTTTTTATTTAATTAAATGCCGTTGCCCTAGTTCACACCAACAGATTAGTCCTCCTCTGATTCCAATAGCTCTCCCTGAGTTTGTGGGTTGAGAGGCTGAGCACTGATGAAGATAGAGGGTCTTCTCCAAGCAGAAGCTGCCATGGCTTCCCTGTGGCTGACAGCAGACCCAATAGACCAGAGAAGAACCTGGAGGCTGGCACCTCATGAGGACAGAGTCGCCCTCCACAAGCTGGGGAGCTGGTGGAAGACTTGCCTGGGTAAGAAGCAGCAGTTTGCTGCATTCCATCTGCAGGAGACATTTCAGAGTCGAGGTGAGGGGACTATAATTAACCAGCAAGGAAGCACTGGGAGGGCATTTCCAAGCAATGAATATTTGATTACAAGAGCTGAAAGGCAGAGGCAGTCCATAAAATACGACTGATGAGTCACTGACTGTCAGTCTGTGCCTTCCCTGTACATCAATATTTCTATTGGAAGTTCACAAAATTAAAAATATTACTTGGTCACTTTTGGCCCCAAAAAGTTTTGGGAAAAGGTAAAACAATGGAATTATTTCCATGAAATCATTAATTTGAGCTACAGTTAGCTAGTGGCAAGTACTGCTGCCCTCCAATGTTTCTGGTCCTATTGCTTCTTCTCAAACTCTGACTCCCCTTGCAGACCAAATACCCTATATCTGAGAAAGGATGATGTAGTGTACATGAACGTTTATAAACCTGCCCTCCTACAAAAACCCACCATTGCACACAATTCTCCTCAACAGGAACACAAAAAGGAAAGACTACCATGTGAGAGACTTTCCACACAGTCAGGGGCAGGGCAAGTCAATACCATCAAGATGAAGAGCAATGATAACAAATAAAAATAGCCAGAAGCACCAGCCCCTTTGAGGCTTTTGTTTCTTGTCTTTCTAAGTCATGCTCATACCTACTACAACACATCAATGGTAGAAAGCAAAACAGGAAGCAGGTTTAACTATATATAATGAGTGTGGTATACAAAAAGCAGTTGAAGTTGATATTGCTCAAATGAGAAGTGAATATTTTCAGGTAACTTTGCCCTTAACTACAGCACTGTGCAGGGCCAGAGCTGGGGAAAAAAAACACAACACAATAGTTTCTTTTCTGTTGAGTGATCAGTGGAGAGGGCAGGTATCCACCCATTAACTGATAAATCAGATATCCAAAGATTGACACATTTGGACACACAGTGTTTTCTTTGGATGGTTTTAGCCCACAGGCTTACACCTAAGAAATCACCCTTGGCAGAGACGCTTGGGTGTGCACCGGTCACTCCTAGAAAGACCAATATCATGAGAGCTGCCAGACTGTGCTTTGTTTTCATGGAGTTGGTAAGTCAGTATCTACTGATTTCCCACATGATTAGGGCTAATGATGTCAAACCAGATTCTGTGTCTATGCCAGGGCAGGTATAAGCTAGGGATGTTTCACGATCATCACCTCCCTGCAAATGTAGTTACAACTTGCTACCAAGATCCACAAGCATTGTGTATTGACTTTAGTACAGACAGGATCAGACTCTACATCATCTCACTGCCTGTGATCTACCTTACAAGATACAGAGTTTAAAAAAATAATAAAATCAATGATGAAGCACCTATTGATTCTGGAGGCATGGGAACCAGGCTGTGGTGCGAAAAGCCAGCAGGATGCTTTCTTGCAGGAAGAATGAAGCAGAATTGCTCTTCACACAGTAAGCAGTAGAAAAGCTGGACACTACTATGCTACTAGGCTACTAGACAGCCTCTTGCAAGCTGAATGCACAATTGAATTGATACTTAAAGAGAGAGAAGTTTGTATTCTGATCATAATAGCTGAGGTATCAACAACAAAGACCATAAAAGAAAATAAGGAAAAAAGAAGCATTTGAAAATTCATTGGATGACAGTGGGTACCTTGCCTTTAGGTAGGAAATGCATTTACTAAGATGGCCTTAGTAATATTAATTAAGTCATCATAAAGGTTTGCAAGGTACATTCACTGAGGTAGCAATTTGCACAAAGCAGTCTCTTGAAATATTTAGCAAAACTTTATAAAGACAAATCTCTTGCTGCGTGTATCCTTGAGATTAAATAGCCTTGGTAGAGGGTGATGCATTTCAAGAATTTGAATCAGTCTTCCCGCAAGCAGTGAATAAGGAAAAATCCTCTCTAGCCACATGACCAACTTCAAGCATATGCAGAAGCTCTGTTTAGGTCAGTGAGAAGCAAGTCTGATCCAAGTCCTGCCCTTGGAACAGTTGAAACCCATCAGAGAACAAGGCTGCCACTGACACCTGGGTTTGTCCTATGGAGGGAGGTAACGTGGGTCCCCACCCCACTTCTGGCTCGACGTGGAGGATAGGAGGCAATGGCATGCCTGAACTGTTGCAAGCTGTGGGAAGTGGTGTAGAACTCTGCTTACAGCCAATCCAGTGCTAGCAAATCGAAAACAGGGGGAGCTCATCTTGTTTGTCCCATATTCTGTGCAACTAAGACTGGTGCCTCTTTAGCTGCATGTCTGTTGGTGACTGATGAGTTGGTGCAGGGACCCAGCAGTACACTGAAACACACACTTAGGTTTCTCTCTAGTAAATCGTACACTCAAGTGTTCTGCTGAACCCTACGTGCCGTTTTGCGTTTCTCTACAAATCCCTCTGCCAGGAGAATGAGCTCCTCTTCATAGGGAGCACTGGATTCAGAAGCAATTGCTTGGACTAGACTGCTATTCCTGTGGGCTCTCAAAGAGAACGACCAGGAGGAGCCCTCAGAGAAAGACCTCAGAGAAGCTAAGCAGAAGGGATTATACACCTTCTTCAAGAAGTGTGACAAAGGGGTACCTTGGGACCCTGTGTGGCACCACTGCATAATGTCCCTTGGCCTTACAAGGCACAAACATGTTTACCTTTCCTGATTTGCTGAGGCTGATACCATTTCCAAAATTGACTTACAGTGCAGTAGCTATGTAACTTTCAAGGATGTTGTCTGAGGCCACCATCATTTCTATTTTATGTGGATTGAATTGCTCTTGAGTTATGTGAATGTGGGAAGCTGCACACAGCCTCTCTGAGACGCAGGTTAGTGCCTTACGTGGGCACAAGCACAGCAACCCTGCTCTACACTAGAAAGGCGTTGCCCACCCCAAAAGTGGATCCTTGCAATTTGAAGGGTGTCTGGCTTGGCTACAAGGAGCAAAATGTGCAATTCTTTACTGCCTGAAACTGTTTGCAGAGTAGCCAGCAGACTCTAGCATTTCACAGCAGCGGAGAGCTTGCCTCAGGGACAAAATGACTCCAATGATACCAATGCTTGAGTTATATCCAAGAAAAAAAAATCTATTTTTAAAAACACTGATTAAAAGCAGGCTTGTGCTCCTAAAACTAACTCATCCTAAAAAACAGGAAAAAACCCAACTGCCATAGATAGAAAACTCAGACAATGCTGTCACAGAACAAAGCGAGAGCGTATGAGTGATTAAATGATCATTATTTCTGTTTCTGGCTTTGTTTCCTGATAAGCATGGGAAGCAGCAGTAAAGCATCTGCCTCATACAGTGCTGTGCTGCACAACTTGGAAGTGCCTTCAGCAGAAGTGTGCAGTGATTTGTACTGAGTGGGTACCCACGTACTGCAGTAAAAGAAATTCTGAGAAAGGGAAAGCTGATGATTTTTGTCTGCATTACCCCCTGCCCTGGACATATTCTTCCCTTTTGAATGTGCAGCTCCTGGTCAGAGCCAGCTGAGAGAGAGAGCCCATGTTGCATGAGATATATTTCTTATTCAAGTCCATGCACAAGACCCCGTGTGGCTTTGCAGCCCCTATCTCAGGTCTGTGTGCAAGCACGTCTTCTCTTGAGTCCATCTGTCTCCAGTGCATGCAGTTGCAACTACTCCCATGGGTCCCTGGAGAACAGGTCCAACATACCTGTGAGTACTGAGAACATGGATCTCCATGGAAGCTCTTCCAAGACAAGATTCCAAGACCCGCGTTGGTCATAGTGAATGGGAAGTAGTGATAAGAGGAAGATGCCTTCTGCAGAGCTGCCCTGTGCTCAGGAGACATGGAGAGCTGCGGGTCCTCCAAGGTCCACACTGATCAGGAAAGGCTGAGATCTGTAGAGTGACCCCCGGTATCCACTTTGCTTCCAGGCCCATGAGTTCCCCTGAAACCCTCCTAATCCTCTCCAGAAAGTGGCAAATCTCTTTGGACTAGCTGGTGTGTAGTCACAAATCCGTTGCTTCAGGATTCAGTGCTGAAATTCACCATGTGTGAGGTGCCGCTGCCTCTTCCATCCATGTGGCTCACCTGTGGAAGAGCCCAAGGACATTTAACACCAGAGGTGATGACTTAACCCTTAGCTAAGGAGTGTGTGTAAGTGCTCTCTGCTAGCAGCTGCTCCCAGTAATAGTTACCATAAATAGTTACCATACCCTCAGGATCAGGGCTTGTCCATACCCGATGCATTGGTAGCTTGCATTACCATCAGCAGCACACACAGGCTGTCCCAGAAGACCTGGGATGCTGGGCATCCTGCAGCAAGCACCTTTCCCCAGCAATTACCAGTTTGCCTGGCGCTGCCTTACATTTCTTGGGAAGTTTTTTTCGCTGTGCACAGAGCTTCATACTGCAGCAGACGAGAAAAAGCTTTACAGCTGCCACAGGAAGGGGGACA
Organism: Psilopsiagon aymara; assembly: GCA_024733675.1. Classification (NCBI taxonomy): domain Eukaryota; kingdom Metazoa; phylum Chordata; class Aves; order Psittaciformes; family Psittacidae; genus Psilopsiagon; species Psilopsiagon aymara. The sequence continues at coordinate 21,594 of JANRGW010034522.1, read as the reverse complement.
TTTTATTCTTCACTGTGCTCTGCTCTGGCATGCCAGCTTGATGAGATGGAGAAAGAGAAGGCAGAACAGTAGATGGGATTCAGTGCCACAGAGGAGATGCGGCTACTGGAGGGAAAATGATGCGCTGAACAAGAAAGGCTGAGACAATTATAGGACTTGGAATGTGCACAGAAAAGTGGTAACAAGAGGCAATAGTGGGGTGGAAGAGGTAAGAAAATAGTGACCAGAACATAAAGTGCTGTGGGATTGAACAAAGGCTTTTAATTAGAGGAGCAGGGAGGAAAGGTGACATGTCAGAGCTGTGATGGAACAAACCGTAAGCTCTAGAGATAGAGGAGGATATTCCCATGGGAATGGCTGGCAGTCTGTGTGGACTGGTGGTGTCAAACTGCTAGATGCTCCACATAAGGCAAGGCTCTCATCATAAGGCAAGGTCTGCCCCAAAGATCACCTGCTGCTTCAAGTGGGACAGCAAGTTTTCTTTGGTTATCTCTCTATATCATTTGCATCAGGGCTTGGCATCTCTCCCTGCACTGCAGCGGAACAGAGGTGCTCACCTTCCAGCCCAAGCAGAGAAGACCTTAGAGAAGAATGAACATTACCCTCCATGGCAAAGAGAAACAGAAAGAAACCAGTCAGTGCAGTGTGGTAGGGTTACTGGAGGAGTCTGAATGAAGAGATGAGATCGGTTTTGGTGTGGGGCCCTGGGCAGCATGTCGATTTGGAGAGTCAGCTGCTGCCTCCAGCAATGAGGTGCCAAACAATCACTGCTGCTCTTTCCAGATGCTGGAGGGGGGAGAAGCCTTTGAGTGAAGAGTTAATTATAGGGAATGTATTCCATTTCCTACACTTAAAGGAACCCATCTGTAGAGATTCTAATTAATGGAAATCTTATGGGGAGTTTCAGTTTGGCTGGAGGGTCTTACTGAGTGTATTCTATCTTCTTAGTATTTTCTGTAGTTGTGCAGCCATTAGCATTTGCCATTAAAGACAGTGTTAGATGGCAATAAATAAAGAATGGACAATACAATGATCTTCATACATAGCAGATGTATGCAGTTCGCCTCTTCTGACTCCCACCAGCTTTCACAGATTAATACTACTGCTAGCTTCAAAAGTCATTTTTGCACATGGATGGTACAAATCAGGTACAATTCATGTGCAGGAAGTCATTTTAAAAAGATGGAATGAGGACATTTCACCCTGTATAATGTCTTAGATAGATAAAAAGGCATAGGGTAGATATTAGTAAGAATGACTCAAATAAACCTATTTTCTATCTAAAGCTGTCTATTTTCTATCTATTTTCATTCCATTATTTTTCTATGTTACAATTGACATTTCTGTTGATCTGTTTGGCTTTTCCCGGCTTCCTTTAGCTTTAGCCCCTCTTCTGGGATAGCCTGTTTTCATCAGTTTAACCTACTGAGCTTCTTCTAAAAGCACCTCTAAACTTACAGTCCCAGGAGAAATAAAAAGTAGCTTAAATCACATATGCTCCATTTAGTATATGCTTAAGACACCCCAAAACACTGAAGCTTGTGCAGCCATGAGGGGTAAAAAGCCCAAATCGCCAGGCAATTTCTTTTGCCATCAGGGGGCTTTGAGTCTGACCTATACTCATTCCTTTGTTCATGAGCTGACCAAGAGGTTCCACACTGCTAGCTCCTGATGTAAATTACTTAGGTTTTGCTGGTCTGAACTAATTATTTCTCATGCCCTGGTTCCCCAGACACAGCTGAGCACCCTTGCAGCTGGTGAGGGCTGGGAGCTGCCAAGCTGGCCAGACAGGGCTGCTAAAGCTCTGGTGTGAAGAGAGGACACTGACCCCTTCTAGCCCACCCTGCCTGCAAAACAAAGCCCTACCATAAAGCTCAACAAAGCTGGCTCATCAGATCAATCAGAGAGATTCCATCAGGCTCTGCCTCTGGCTTCATTCTGCCTGTCAGCAATGAAGGACAGGGAGTGAAACCCCTGGAAAGCAACAGAACCGGCAGCTCTGTGGTTTCTAGGTCCTGCCTGTTGAATGCCACAGCATATCCTTACCCATGTTGCAGCCTAATCCAGCCACCCCTCCCAGGCCCGAGCTGCAGTGGTGTGGATGAGACTGCTCTTGCAGGGAGGGTCATGGAGCTGGAGGAGGCCACTGCCTGATGGTGTGAGCTGAAGGCAACAGCACAAACCTTTCTGAGGCTGTGAGATGGTCTCCAGATGCAGCTGAGCTAGTGTCCTCACTTCAATGCAGGTGCTTTGAAGTTCCTGCTGCCTGGATTTCACTTCAGTTCCTCCTATTTCTATTTTTTTTTCCCATTGTCAGAGACCATTTTTCATTCACTGTCTTTAATGAGTCATTCAGTTCCACAGCAATATCCAACTCATCAATCTTTTCCCTTCAAGAGCCCTGCTGCTTTTATTGATCTTCTATTCCTTTTATTATATACAAGGCTATACACACACATATATATATATGTGAGTGTATACAGCAGATTCCTTTTTTCTGTCTTTGTTCTTCGTTGTGTTTAAGTTGTTTGTAACATTCTCATGATTAATTGGCTGTTGATTATGTTATTGATTTATTTGGCCCCGAATGATCTCTCCTATTCTGTTGCCACTGCTTGAATTGTCCTAACAGCCTCTCTTCTCATAGACGTCTCTCAGGAAGGGTATTAATCAGTTTTCCTGTAATTCCCCTTCTCATGCTGTTCCTGCTAGCTAGCTGTCCAGTGGGATCTACCCACTCATGCAGACTTTTCTGCTGCAATGAGCTCTGCAGCACTGAAGTATATCCATCCCGACCTTTGGAGAGCCAGTCTGAATCAAAGCTGAATTCTTACCAACCTCAGATTACTGTTTAAGAGGCTTTATAACATCTACCCTCCTAACGAGGTCTGCCCTGTTGCTCAGAGCCCTGGCAGACAGCTCTGCTTCTTCTCCTTTTCGTGCTCATTCAGCTCTCAGTGCAATCATTCCCAAATCTTCAATCCAGAAAGCTTTATGTATTGTCTATTCTCCTTCTCAATGCCCAGAAGAAGCCATGGTCGCCTTTAATACTCAGTCAAATGTTACTGAAAATGTGGGAGATAGACAACATGCTATGCAAACCAGCAGGCCTCTGGGGGCTTGAGGCATGAAGCAATGCGACTTCTCCTGTGGGAGCGGAGCAGAAAAACAAACCAGCTGTCTGGACTGAAATCATGAGCAATTAACAGCAGTTTCAATTACCCAGAACAGACCTTTGGAAATATTTGCAAATTACACCCTACCTATTTTCACATGAAGAGTGGCAACCAGTGGAAGAGCTCTCCTGGGATCAGAGGGGTGTCATCTGAGGGAATCCTGGAGGTCAGGGGTTCAAGAGATATTTCAAAATCACTTGCTTAATTAGAAGCAGCACAGCCTACTCTGCTGTGTGCAGATGGGCACAAGAGCTACGCACAGGAATTAGAGAGGGAGGTTGGAGGGAAACTCTGTCAGCGGATTCTCCTTGCAAGGCACGGCGTGGCAGGGATTCCAGCGGGAAGAGATCCCACCCCTGCCTGCCTCCAGCATCCAGTGGAGACACCGCAATTGTCAGACTGCAGTCATCATTAGAGAAAAAAGGAGCCGTTCATCTAGACTTGTCCTGGGAGAAGAGATGGGTTTGGAAATGAGTGTCCTTACATAGGAGAAAGATTTCTTTGGGTGGGGGTGGGATCTGGGTTTGCTCTTCAGGGCACTGGAGACTGAAAAAAACTGATGCATTGTAACGTTACCACGTTAAAATGCATCATGTCATGATAGCTGTAGAGACAGACATCCACCCCAAATCATCTGCAAAAATAGCCAAGATACAGGGGAATGGAATCCACCACCACCTCGGTGAAGCCGCAGGAATCCCTTTCCATTGTAAATGCGCTCCAGATGACGATGCCAGCTCTTGCCTGAGAGATAGTAAAACATAAATCACCCTAACTAGTAACAGGACCCACCAAACAATGCAAAATGGCTAGAAATTGAGGCTTGCAAAGAAGCGTCTCCGCACTTGGAGCACTTGCCAGGGCAGCTGGAGTTGACACTCAAGGCTCTGCTTACATCGTGGGGAGGAAGACTTCAACCTGGGATGCAGTCGACACAGATAAACCCACACGCCTGTGTGTTTTGTTGCTAGCTTGCTTGCGGGGACATTATGATAGGTGCTCAGTGTGTCTAACAGCCGAGGCCCACGTAAAAGAGGACTAGTCTGAATTTGGGCATGAACTACAGATCCATGGTACCTGTATGAAAGAGGTTAAGTGCCTATCAGCTTCAGATGAGAAATAATTTGTTCAGAACAGAGACTCTGACTACATTTTGCTGCCATTAATTATTTAAAAACCATCTAAATCTGGATCTAGATCCTGAGGATGGGTATGCAAATTTGAAAGTCCCGGCATACAAAATATCCTCCATTGCTTCATTTTTTGTCATGATTCTCCACACATATTAACAAGAGTAGACAGAGGAGGCAACTTCTCTCATCAGGGCATACTCTGCCAGTCCACCAATTGCTAGGCCTGTGCACAGAGAGCCTGAGAATCATCCCAGGATACTCTGCTGGCTGTAATAAACTGCAGATTAAATGAGGGCTCATCAAGCAGTCCTGCTGTGGTTTTAAAATTGCATTATTCTTTATCTGGACCCACAAACACACGTTTGATGAGGGCTGTAAGCACATGACAAAATGCCTTGGCAGTACAAATGCTACACACTCATAAAGATAACACTTCAATAATTTTTCTTCTGTCTACTGACTTCATTACTTTGGGTGAAGTTTTATGGTATGGAGCGTAAAACTAATAAATCTTTCAGATACTACCTTCAAACACACACTAAAGTAGTATTGCCTTTAACAGTTGTGAGCTGACTTTTTCTACATGTCCAGTCAACACTTTCACCCTTAAATTGGACAATTAAACACCTTTCCAAGGTGTGACCAATTTACACGTTCTGAGGCGTGTCTGGAGCCTGCAAAGGGCCCTGTTAACAGCAGTTGTCTCCCAGAGAGGCAGTTGGTTTCCCCAGGCTCAGGCAGCTACAAGGAATTAGGGAATGGTCAATTCTCCCCATGGTTACCTGTGCCACAGTCAGGCAGGCCAGGCTACTCTGCTTGACTGCAAGGTGTGTGTTGCTCTGCAGATGACTTTTGTTATGCAGCCCCTCAACAGCTCAATGCTACCCACATGCCACCCTAGACAGTGCAGCTACCAAACTTTGCCAAAACACTCAGTAAGCACCTACAATCACAGCTCGTTCAGCCTCAACACGTGTGGCACACAGAAAAAGCCTCTCATGAGCTCCAGCTGCTCAGGCAGAAGTCTAGCAGCAGGAACCATGGGAGATGAAGGGTCTGCTCATCAGTAAGCACTGTAATTAACAGCAATTGATGTCACAAATAAAATCAAGGCCTGATGGTGCTAATTACAAAAAAAAAAAAAAAATACACATATGCAAATACTTTGCAGGAGGTGCGCTGCTTTCTTAAGTGCCCACCCATGTTTTGCTGCATGGGCTGGGAAGGCAAGGAGGATGCTGAAACACCCCACAGGGCAGCAGCTCCGCTCGCCTGCAGAACGGAGAGAAGCCTCTTCCCTAGAGGGGCTGATAGCAGAAGAGGGACCAAAACCATGGGAATGTCCGAGAACTTGGAAACCAAATCCATATGCACTGTCTGTACTTCAGAAAATCATATTGTCATGCAATACCTAATATACCTATGAAGGATCATTTCTTTCCCTTCTTGCCTGCTCAAAAATAGTTTATGTTATAAAAGGACTAATTATCTAGTTAGTCAAGACAAAACAGATGCTAAATTTTATCCATGCACCCTCATCTGCCAATGCACTTCCATTACTTACCTGACATTTTGCTTCTTTCCTTCTGCGGGCTTCTCTCCTTACACCATTCCTTTAACTTCCCTTCTTCCCTCTAAGGTTTCTGTAAAATCCCTCCCTACTTCCACCATTTTTCTTCCATCTATGCACCAACCCTTCTTGAAATCCCCCGCTCTTGTGTGTGTAGCACTTGAGGTGTGAATGCATTCACCCTGAGGTCTGAATGAAACATTATTGATGTTTGCTAGTGCAAACTGTTCCTCAGAGCAGTGCTCCATTTCTATCTGCCACCAAGTAAGGATGCCTTGCTTAAAAATATTCCTAGTTTGGAAGGAATAGGGTAAAAGGTACCTGGGAAACACATATAACCCAGGTAATTAAAGAGCTTGTGATGACCACATGGTCTGAAGCTCTACATAGGCAAACAGACTTGAAGAAAAACCTCCCTCTATGTAATTGCTGCCTATACACTGCTCTTTTATTAATTATTTATGTGCTTACCGGCTACTTTCAGTCAGACTAATCACAGTTAACAAGATGATCTTCTTGTGCTAAGTGTAATTAGCAGAGATAAGGAAAGTAGGATTGTGCTACCTGGCATTACGTGCACAAGCTTCCACTAACCATAGGCCCTCACATGGGATCTGGAACATTGGCTGCACTTCAGCATTTTGCAGCTCTTTTGTAAGAGTTTTGGGTTGTGAAATTTGCACTAGGACCTCTTGCAAGCAAGCAAAGCAACAGCATCCTGAAGGGAGAAGCTCTTTCTGGGTATCTCTTCTATTTTCTTTTCCGCATCTTCCATCTTTCTGTTCTGCAGATTTTGTAACAAAAAAAATATGGAAATCAACTCTATTTGCATTTTTTAATTTAAAATTGAATTAATTTTGCAATTGCAGTGCACACAATTCAAAACCAGGGTCTTAGATCCCTTGAAGTCAACATTAAAATTATCTATATATGTCTGCTTAAGATTTCCCTGTGCTTTTTGGAACATTTAAATTTCCCCTCTACCCAGAAATTTTCACTACCTTTGACATCTTGAATTTCACAGGGAGGGGGAAGAAATGCAATAAACAATCATAGTTAAAGCTGAGCTAATGGCTAAAGGATGAGAATTTTGTTTGCTTGGTGCTTTAAGGGAGGTAATTCTTGCTCAAACAACACTTTTCTATTGGAAATAAACAGCATAAACAATGGAGGAGGTTGTCTCTGTCCTCCTTCTTCTAATCTAATCTAAAACAAAGGAGAACAACCTGGCTACAGTCAAGAGTTTGTATATGAATGCCTTGGGAATGGGCAGAGACATACCTGAGGCTTCTTAGGTGGTCTGTAATAGGGCAGAAACAAGAACTGGAATCTTAGGCATCCTGGCTCCATGTTCTGGTCATGGGTTCCCAAGGGACAGAGGCAGCCCTGTGAATGTGTCAGCTAGGTAAAAGCTTGACTTGATCTTCAAAACTAGTTTTTAAATAATCTTTAGGCAAAGTGAATTTAAAAAGATAACATATCATATAATAATAGACTGGTTTGGGTTGGAAGAGACCTTAAAGCTCATCCAGTTCCATCCCCCTGCCATGGGCAGGGACACCTTCCACCAGACCAGGTTGCTCCAAGCCCCGTCCATCCTGGCCTTGAACACTGCCAGGAATCGGGCAGCCACAGCTTCTCTGGGCACCCTGTGCCAGTGCCTCAGCACCCTCATAAGGAATAATTTCTTCCTAATATCTAATCTATATCTACCCTCTTACCGTTTAAAGCCATTCTTTGTCCTGTCACTTCACACTCTTACAAAAAATCCCTCTCCAGGTTTCCTGTAGCCCCTTCAGGCACTGGAGCTGCTGTAAGGTCTCCCCTTAAGGAGCTGTCTCTTCTCCAGGCTGAACAAGCCCAGTTCTCTCAGTCTATCTCCAGGGCAGAGGTGCTCCAGTCCCCTGATGGGCTTTGAGGCCCTCCTCTGGACTAGCTTGAGTCCTCCTTAGGTTCAAGCAGGCAAGTGCACAGGACAGCGCTCCCGAAAAGCAACTTTCAGAGTAATGGAAGAGATTTTGTTTCTGGTTTGGAAACAGAGGGTAACTCTTGTTACACCCATACAGCAATTCTGTTACTTACACAGATTCCCCCTTCCCCAGCTGTCAACAGAATGCTTCGGGGGACGGAGCCGTTTCCTCCCTACTCAAACCCGAAGCTCCCCCTCTCCGCCCTCACAAGCAGGCTCATTGGACGCTCCCCCGGGGGGCGAGCCCCAAGGTGGCCGCTGCTACCCGAGGCGGTGGAAGACCCTATTGGGGACAGAGGATGCTGCAATCACGGCGGGTGCCGCAGGGCTCCGAGCGCCCACAGTGCCACCTACAGACCCCGCGAGAAACAGCCCGCTGTCAGCATCAAGCCGCAGCCGGCTCCAGGGAGACCCAGCGGCGAGCAGCAGCCGTGGCTGGGCTCATATAGGTAACGTGCCTGAGTGATGCGGTTTTTACCTTCCGTATCAAAACAATGCTCCGACTTTAAAGTCTAATTTTAAAGTAATAAGGCTCACAGAGCTTAATGAATAGGCAACAACAGTTTTGCTTCAAGCACACCAAACACCCTGCAAGTTCTTGTTTTCACCTCCGAGAATCACTTTCAGTAGCCAAAAATACCTGTAAATGCAGTGATCATGGAATTGCTGATGGTCATCTAGTCTACCTTTGCTGAAAGCGCAATGCTCAGGATTGCGTCCATATGGCTCTTGATTATCTCCAGCAAGGGAGACTCCACCACCTCTCTGGGCAACCTATTCCAGTGCTCCGTCTTTTGCTCTCACAGCAAAGTCCTCCTGTGATACAGCTTTCCAGAGGTTTGTGGATAGCTGCAGCAAGCCCTGCCACGGTGAGAAGCCAGGCTTCGAACTACCACCGAAGGGAACAACGCAGGCACTCCGCTTTGTTTGCAAACTGCCTTTTGCTGACAAGGTAGGGAAGTGGGAAAGACACACATCACAGCTCACTATTGCCCCATGCTCCTGCCAAGTACAGACAGAATTGTCAAGTTACAGGAAGGTTAATGCAAACGCCACTTTTCTTCAACAGAAACTAGACAACTATGTTGCTAAGACCAGCAGAAAGGTAGTTTCTGATTTCTAACTGACAGGTACTTCTCACTCCAGACCAGCCAAGGGCCTTTGCACATTTGCTCTCAATTTAACTCCTTCCCCTCCTTTCAGAAACCTCTCTAAGCAGGTAGCACCAGTGTAAGACAGGCCATGCAAGTTCCTTTGGAAACAGCTTTCAAAGGCTTGAAGATACTTGTAAGCTACTTTTCTTTTCCATCAGGAATACCAACTACAGCGCTCCTTGCATGTTTCCACAATACATTTTCCTGGGGCTCAGTTTCCAAAAACCATCAGTCTGCAACACTCCACATTCCCTACAAGCTGAGGAAAAGGCCAGCTAAATCCCTTGGGAACAGAGCTGTCTTGAGGAATATTTTAAGCTCTGTTTCTGGAGGAGTGGTCAAACAAGAAACAATATCCTGGCCCTTATCCATACTGGGTTTATAACACATGTCCAACTTGAAAATCACAAGGGGTACTGGGGGCAGGGGAAGAAAACCTCCGCATTACAATAGTTTTGGTCATTTTTTCTGTGTAGCCAAAGCCTCAGCCTTCTGTTATTTACTTTTATGGCCACCACAAGGGTTAGTCGGAGAGAATATGAAGCAAACGGCTTTTATGAAGCTACTGCTGCTCAGAAGGCAACTTCTCCCTCCTCCCACACTAACCTACTTACAGACTGACTGTTCCACCACAGCCCTGACACCAGAGCTCATTCAAGCTAGCACATAAGAGAAATAGCACCTCCATCACAGATTTTCCTTTGCTAATCTAAGGGCTTGCCTACACCAAGAAAAGGAATCCTCCTTTTAGCATTCAAGGAGCATGGAATTAACTTACCATAAAAATTAAGTCCTTGGGAAATTTTTTCTTTCATCTACTGAACTTGCAGAGTAGTTGGGGGAAAGCGTATGTTCTTACCTTGATGAAGCTTCTCTGTGTGAGTTTCACAGGCTATTCATTCAGAAAAGCTGGTGGAATATTGTATTAAGAAGAAATCCTACCATCTAAATTCAAGTCAACAGAAAAAATCCAGTATGATCTTCTTTTGACAGAATAAAATACTTCCTGAGACAGTGTAAGCCTATAAGGTTGGGTTGGGGTTTTTTTTTCAGACTACTTAAATGAACAGAAGAATTGTTTATTCTACTGATTACGTGTGTTCCTAGGAAACCTCTCCATTCTACTTGGGACTGATCTGTGGAAAATACTACTATCTGCTTTTTCATTGTCACCGTTGAGGTATTTTTTTCTTCAAGATAAGCCAAAGATCCCCTGCCTCAAGACAATAAGCATGCCTGTAATTTTCTTAGGAGTACTTTTGATTTTGCTATTGTATCCAAATCATTATGCAGAGATACATAAGTATTATCATCTAAAATCTAGGAACAGGCAGAACCATGGCAGTTTATTCTGCAGCAAACACCTTGCTGCACATCTTGTCAACCCATTAATCTGTATTTTAAACTGATGCACAGAAGTGCCCCATGACTGGAAGTCACCCATGTGATACTAAGAATGAGGTAATTAACTCCCCCCTCACATGAGAAATAATTTGTGCACTCACTCAAGTAGGTACCCGACCTAGTTATAGGTAAGATTTAGTAATTCAGACTGCTCTGCTGCTTCACAGATCTTAACAAACTAAGAAGACATTTCTATTTGAAAGAGTACTGACTGAATAGTCAGCAAACCTGATACGTTTTTAGACATCAACATCCTCAAAGAGCAGCAAATTAGCTGCAGTTATCAAGCAAATTGCAGTTATAGTTTGAAAAAAAACAAACCCAAACCAAACAAAACTACATTTTGAAGAAACTCTTAATACATTGGCGGAAAACATTTCATGGTAAGAACACACACATGCAAACCTGAATAATTTCGATAGTGCTTTCCTTCAGTATCACAAAACTTGAAGTCCCCTGTTTGTGGCTTCCAGCTTATGTCTAAAAATTACATTTTCCTTCTTTCTTGAACCAGTTTTGTTTGGTTACATGTACCGAAGCAACAGAGCACACAAAAAACGCATGTATCTACAGATATAATTTTCTTTTATTAACAAGGTCCGTCATTACTGAACAAGGCAACTGGGAAATACAAGGACTGGACATATACATGAAAATTTTACAACTCGACAAAAAGTTGGCATATGACTTATATACAGATGTGATTAATAAAGGTTACAACTCTCCTGATTTTGACTAAATACAGTCCTAAGCACTTACATTATGAAAATATGAAGCTGATCATACAGAGGTCAAGCTCTGGAATCTAAAAATAAGAACAATTTAAAAACTTCAAAGCCTTCTATGCCCATCCATTTTACAGAACATCACTACAGCTTTTCCCTACTACCATATACATGAAAGATTATCAAAAATATATTGATGGGTCTATCGCTAATCATGAATGCTTGTATTTACATTAAGTTAGCAAATTCCTCACCAAATACTTTATATACAAAACTCAATTTGTCCTTTGTGAAAGAGTCATTAAAAAGTTAAAAACCATAGAAATGCCAGTTAGAAATAACACATTCCAAAAATTGGACTTGTTTACAACAACCGAGAACAATTGAAAATAATTTATGAAAAGCTATGTCATTTTAGTACATGTACGCTCACAACACTTTAGTTCCGATACAGAGTAGCAGGAATTTTGTCCTGTGTGTTCTTTGAGTGGTACGGTCTCTTCCAGTAATGCTGCAAGGAAAAAGAAGAATTATTCTTAATCAGTTTGTCATGAGTCTTCGAAGAAGGCAGACATAATTCAAGGGACCAATACTCTTTCCCCCCTTCTCAGTGCAGGAAGCCCTATCCCCATTTGTATTGGCCCAAATACTCAATTCTTATTTCTTACTCCTTAGAGGCTAAAAGGGGAAGAAGGAAAAAAAAAAAAGAAAGGAAGAAAAGAGAAACCCAACATCCTCTGTACTTCAGCGCTATTCAGAAGGCGCACATCCTTTCACCAGCAGCGGTTTTGGGTAAGTTCTTGTCTGATACTTGTATTTGACTGCCACGCTTTCACAGCATGCTTTGAACACCCCTAACAAAGTCAGTCTTCTCTGCCAAACTAGAAACCCCTCCAACCTGTCTCTCAATTGAAAAAGAGCTTAGACAGGAACCAGACGTTCGCTCTGCAGGCACTTCTTCTATAGACACGAGCACCTAAGGAATTCTGCAATACAAAACATGGATGCTGAATGAATCTACACATACTACTGATAAGACAGCTACTGAAACACGGACTCTTTTGGAACCAGGTTCTGCTCAGGCCCATCCAAGTACCAGAAATCAGTTTGAGAACACAGAAGCACAGTTTACAGTGCTTCCAGTACGTGCGAAAATAGCACGATTCAGCTCACTTCAAGTGACAGGCATCATGGAAACAATGCTGTGGCTCTTCACTGAATCAAATCAATACAACATAATTGTTCATAACCACCACAATAACTTTGTCAAAGTGCTGACACCACATAATAAGCAAAAATAGAAATAGAACTTGCTACCAAATCCAAACAAAGACTGAATTTCTCCTTTTAGCTCTACAGATGCTGAATGTGGCTTCTATACTTGCCGTATGGAATTCCTACCTTCCAGTTCCACCAAAGGCGCTCCATGTGCTATTAACCTCACCTATTTTTATTTATTCTTCAAAACACAGGGACAGAATGACATCCCGATCACCCTTAACCTATACAGCCACACTCCTAGCCTTGAAATTTTGTCCCTTCTTGTTTCAGATAGCCCTCCATTCTTTGACTTTCCTCCTAAGTAATTACTCTAACTTATCTTTCAGGTCATCTTCCTTATTCCTCTTAAATCAAGCTCAATGGGGGAAAGAGTATAACACCCTTGCCCTTCTCTTTTCTCTATTCTGTTCATAAGTAACATATCCAAAACACAAAATCCACATATCTTCCCTATGTTGATGATTTCACACCTACCAAATTCCTTCCCTCCTCCAATCTATTTCTTCTTTTTACTCGTTTTCACACCTGTTCACATAGATCTATTTAGCAGCGCCTCCTTCTCCAAACCCAAGTACTTTCACCACAGCTGCTCTTGACAAACTTTGGCAATCTAACCATCCTGCTTAGGTTACAGATCAATGACAAATGCTCAAGTCTTCAAATCTTCCTTGTCCCTACATCTTTCTGTACAGTGACTATATCACCATTTTGCATGTTTCCTGCAGTATCTCTCTCTAAAACATGTTCTGCTTAGTCCACTCATATGTCTGAAACTCTAATCTAGGCCCTGAGCCTTTAGTTGTGTTAGTCTCCTGATTTCAGGTTACGTACATTCACACAAACGCAGCACGGCTGGCAGAACTTCAGGTGAGATGCAGAAGCAGAGAGTAGCTCTGCTAATGAATGAGAAGCCACAGTTTATCCATTTCCTTTTCATTAACACCTCAATCTGTGTCTGATAATTGTTTGCCTAGTTCTAGTTTTATAATTACTTCCTACCTTATACTCTGTAAACTCTCTAGAGCCAGGATTCTGTACTGCTTGTTTGTGCAGTACCTGCACCTGAAATATTTACAGCAATAATTTGGGATTCTTTGCATTGCAGCGATATGAATATTATTAGAGACAAAAATCTGTACAGGAATCTACTCATTATCAGGATAACTTTAAGGTGTCTCAGATCTTACCAGTTTAATTTGTGCTCTGTCGCTGGACTTTTGGTCCAACGCTCTGAGTTTCTTCTTCTGGACTTGGGCGTTTCCCTGCACTAATGCCAGTACCAAGGGCCGTTCTTCCTGATAATTTAAAACCAGTATTTATATTAAGACTCTGTTGCACCATTATATATTCAGGAAAAGCGTTTTTTTGTTGTTGTTGTTGTTCTTTAAATTACCTGCTTGCAATAAGTGTGATTGCTGATTGTCTCCATAAGCATAATGTAAGATACTACTTGCTTGACAGTAACCTGTTCAGATACAGTACATATTTATTATAATAAATCAAATTTAGAATTGCAAGCAAGTGGACAATTACGTTCTTTACAACAAAAAAAAGGAGCCAATTGATTTATTTTTCATCAGCAAGAAGAATCCTGCTAGAAAACATCCTGAATGCAGAAGAGTTCTTGCGATTAAAAAAAAAGTCTCATGGGAGTCTAGAGCAGTTAAATATATAAGCACTTATATATATACACACAGCGAACAACATTCAGTGCCTACATATTTATGCATTAATTTTGCAACAAATAGAATATGCGCATATCCAAATAACTCTAATTTGTTATCGATTTTAACATTTTTTCTCTTCCAAGTCTCCTCATCCTTTTTGTTATTCTGTTATAGCAATGCTAGTGAATCCTTAGCATAACTTATCTGTGAAGAAAAAAAAAACCACATATGTAAGTAATTTAAAGGAAGATGCCAACTATTTTCTGGTACACAAACTATCTACTGGCAATCTTGACACCAATTGCTCTGCATGGATAGTGCAAATTAGCAAAAGCAGTTGCAAGGTTTCTTATTCTGAACAGTTGTGTTCTGGTGATGTTCTGAATGCTTAAATAAAACACTGATTACAGTCTTTCATGATCAGTAAACACAACCTCTGGTAAGTCTGCAAAGAAAGAAACACTTGTGCTAAATTTGATTGCAACTCTGATCTATCACAAATCACAGGTTAAGTTCCTGTATAGTTAAAGTAACAAAAATTTGCCCCCATAATATGAGAATATCCACAGAAAACTGTAGAAATTGTTTATATATGGGAAGAGTGGCAGAGAAACAGCTAAAAGGTAACATGCAAATTTTTGCTATCACATACACAAACTGGACATCCTTCTTTCAATATCTTTCATTTAGAATAACCTAATTTAGAATGTTTATTAATTTTTGGATAGTCACACTTGTGATCCCTCTAAACCAAAACATACAAATGTTGCTCTATAAGAGCATTTTAGATATAAAAGTGACAAGCAAGTTCATTCTAAGAAATTATTTTCATGTTTCAAGAACAGAAATAAGGCCAGTTCAAAGTTGCAGACAGCAGCTGTCATCACCAAAAAAAAATTTATCCATGTTATTTTGATGTTTTGTCTGTTTTTCCACAGTTGCAAGGATTTGAAGATCCAATACAGACAGGCACTGCCATAATACCTTGCTGCTGAATTCCACTTGCTCCTGCTGTATGAGAGTCCCCAGCACATGGCTGAACAACTGTATGACCATCACCAGTTCCCAGCTGAGCTCCTGGAGAGACAGTAAAGACTTAAACATAACAGAAAATACAATTCCAGTTCTGAAATTTAAAATGTTGTTTTGGTTTTTTTCCCTGCTCTTCAAGAGGTAGACTTTGATTGGGGCTTTTTTCCCCCAGCCACAAACCCCCTCAGAACAGGTCTGAATCTCTAATGCTTTCATCTTTCCAAATTCACACTTTCAAGTTAAATGATACAGTAATCTCCTAGAAAATGGATACATTTCTGATGTGAAAAATGAAAATACATGTACACATTTAAGTATATATATTTTGAGAAAAGAGTGCACATAATATTATTTTATTAAACACCTTTTTTTTTAACTAAGCCTTTTCTGTCTTCTAAATCTCTGAACTTAAGAAATTAAAGCTCAAGAACCCAGCTTTAAGGAGCCTAGACTTCAGTTCTTTGAGAGGAACTGTACTGACTGAAAACAAGGTCCATCAATCTCTGCAATCTGCTTCGAACCTTCACTGAAGCCTAAGGAGAACATAAACCCAAACCCAATAAATTTCCAGTTCTGCTGTAACCTTTTATAAGAAGTCCAAGGTGTACCTAAGTATTCAAGATGTTGATGCACCAGGGATTTATACAATGTTAATACTGGTTTACTTTTTAATTAGTAACTAGTTAATGCTAGTCTTTGTACATTACTGTAAGAACAACAATTTTCATCAAAACTGGATGATAGATTCTATATTCAGTTTTTTCAGACACTGTCTACCA
Organism: Psilopsiagon aymara; assembly: GCA_024733675.1. Classification (NCBI taxonomy): domain Eukaryota; kingdom Metazoa; phylum Chordata; class Aves; order Psittaciformes; family Psittacidae; genus Psilopsiagon; species Psilopsiagon aymara. Next base: position 5,704 of record JANRGW010034522.1, on the reverse strand, counting down.
AGTTCTACCATAATATGGTAGAACTAAATTCCACTAAGAAACCTGATGCTTAGAAAACTTTATGAATTAATAGTTCCGAGTTGAAAACTCATGAATCACTCCTTATTACAAGTACCAGGATGCTTGTAGACTTCTAGAAGAATATCACATACAAATGCTTTTGAAATCGAACTGTTTGGTACATGTTTATAAGTCATTTCAGGAGGAAGAAAACAGGTTAAAAATTCTTACATGCCTGAAATGAAAACAAATTTAAACACTGCATTTATGTATAGATTCCATCTATACATAAATACTACCAAGCTCAGTGAATAAATCTGAAAACGTTTGTGACTTACACTGAGAACTATCTTGTGAATACAGTTCTTTCCTACAATACATACTGCCAAGGACGTTAAGAAAATAAGTTTGTGATGTTCAGTTCCAATAATTCTATGTATTAAAAGAATTTGACTGACCTCCTGCACTGCTACAACCAGAAATGCTTTCTCCTGGTGAATAGCCCATGAGGCCACCATTTCCATTTCCATTTGGATTAGAAGGCACTGTTGCAAGAAGACCTAAGCAATGAAATAAAACATACAACCATGAACACAGACTGGGGAAAAAAGAAAAGATGAAGTGTAGCATGCTTTTTTTTCTAATGATGGCCGATTCTCCACCCTCACCCTGAGTGAGTTTACCTTTGTAACAGGAGAACATTTATCTTGTCTACTTCTGGGATCTCACCAAGTAATTTTAGTTCAAATTCACTTAATAGGTATTTTCTACACAGTATTCCACATAAGTTCTCCAATATTCATTATTTACAAATATTTGTTGTGTTGAAGTGCAATGCATCTTGATTCAATATCCAATACTTTAACATACTGCTTACACCTTCCTGAGCAATACAAGCTTCACCTCTCAGAGCAAAGAAGATAGTCCTTCCTAACTAGGAAGAATGCTACCAATGGTTGCATTTGTCTCTATCTGAGCAACAGCGTTTGCAAATGCAAATACAGTATGGTTGAAGCTATCAACCACATACATTTTTTAATCACTGGTATTAAACCCTCTCTGTACGAGAGTATCAGGATGCACAGAAGACCCAGTTTAACCTAAGAACTTCCAAAAGCCCACAGGATAAAAAATTCTGGGTAAGACTTAGAAAGAGGCACTCCCCTCACAGTCTTTCTTCCCTTCCCTTTATTACATCTTGATATTTTCATTTATATGATACACAGCCCTGGTCACCACACTGAGCTCATACCTGATTACCATTGGTAGGGGACAAAAATAACTGATAGAAGGTGAGTGAAGTTTTTAAATAAATAAAGCAAATATTGTATAGCCATACCCAGTCCTCTGTATCGTGAAAGCTGCTGGTAGATTTGTTTCATCCTCTCGATATTCAGACGGCTCGCTTCTGCATGATTTACCATTGGTTTGGGATAATTGACTCCTATAATACACTTTGCAGCCTTCTGGATGCTTTCTGGGGCATTCCAAGGATCATAGATGTATTTTGCAGGGAAACCTCTAAGTACTGGCAAATAACGTCTTAAAATAATAACAATACTAATTAAAAAAGGTCATTTGAAGTATAAAGCCACTTGTTAGCTTAAGTTTAAACTGACACCCACAAATTGCTACAATTTCTAGTTGTGAGTTACCTGATATAATCCCCATTTGGGTCAGTTCTTCTGCCAAAACCCACAGGACAGTAGCAGTGAAAAAACTGCTGAAAGAAGGAACTACAGGAGAGCCACATCCAGCTTCCAGCATTCACACTCCAATCTGCGTCAAGTAAGAGCTCTTCAAAGACCTTAAGAAATGAGAGCAACAAGTTAGCCTGAATATTGCACAGCTTTGAGATACCTACACTCTTTCTTACCTGGCAGTATTCATGGAATGCTCAGTACCTAAATGCCAAACTCAAGAACAAAACAGGACTGCCTTGGCTCTTAGTAAACATGTCAAAGCTACAACCAAAAGAAGTTACGCATTCTTGCATTAACACATCCTTATATAATTAAATCCTCAAAGGATGGCTGGAGCCTGACTGCTTGCAAGTGACATTTGTTGCTTTCCAAAGAGTTGTTTCATCACATTGAAACGGAGTAAGCTTTGCAAACTTCCAGAAAACAGGGAACACACAAAGCACATTTCAAACTCAGATTGTCAGTCTGAATACCTCAGCCTGTGCAGCACCTTTCACAATGCAAGGAGTCCCAACAGTAGAATTAAAGAGTTTCAGGTTGGCACAAACATCCAGAAGTTGTATTCTTGAAGGCCAATAGTTAATCTAGTAAGTCACAGTTTTGAGGTTACCCACTTAAATTCTGGGAGGTATATGAACTACCAAGCGTGCTATAGAACGGTGGGACAGATAATGAACTCTGAAGACAACAACAAAAAAGTCTTCTCTGGTAATTGCTATCCTTATTATATTAAAAATAACCTATGAGGCCGTTGAAGATTTATGAGGGTTTTACTTTACTTAAATCTGGAGCTCAATAGCTGTGAAGCAGTCAAGTTTCCAGCACCAATTGTTTTTAATTATTAACACAGACATTACTAACTTGTATAAAAATAAGCTACTTTGCTTAGATCAGCAGCAGCTCAGGCTCACAAGAAATAGAGAAGCCTTATTCTTTGAAGGAGAACGTTCAAGTACCTTTTATGAGAACACTGAAAGACCTTTTCTAAAAAGAGTGCACTAAGGAGTAGTTTTCAAAGCAGACACTTACTTAATACATATTTTTGCAAGTTCTTATCTTCCTTTCAAACTTGCATTGTCTCCAAATGCTACAAAGAAACCATCCCCTTTTTCACACTAAGCCACTAACATTTAACACCTTACTACTGCCACCCACCTTCAACTAACAGTATTTCAAAATGAAGTCTAATTAAGGTAATACCGTCAAACAAGGATATCTCTCTCAACATATATTCAATAAGGCATTCAGTCTACAGTATGTACTGAATAAGTGTTAGAAAAGCATCTTTGTCTAAATAGATGCAACTGTTTTGAGAGAAAAAGATAAGAGACATTTTCTTTTTTTTTTTAAAAAACAAGATTTGTCTTATAACACTTTTAAAAAACATTTTAAAAAGAAAGCGATTCACAATGTAACAAGACCTTCCTATGGAGATTAAGTGCTAGCACACAACTGCTCCACTAGGTGCTGCCATGTAATAAGACTTTGAAAACAACATCACCGGGGAAGGCCAGATTAACTCTTGCTAGCTACCGATACACGAACTAAACATGCCCCAGCACAAAAGTCTGAACCCTCCACGTATCTATTATTTCAAAAGTAAGAACAAGTTGCTGTTTTCCTGTAATACAGAGCTTTGTTGTTTGCCTGGATTACCTGCGTATGTGCATCTTTGAAGTCTTTATCAATGAACTGCAGAAGGAAAATTCCTAAAGCAGCTTATGGTGTTGTATAACCAAGACAGTTGTTTTATTTTAATTAAAGATATTGGCTGACAACTAATCTGTGAAGAAAGCTGAAATTTCCTAAGATTATACACATATAAAAATGTAAGGTCACAATCCTGATGGCAAATAAACTCTTTTTTAGATTTCAAACATAAACTATTTCCAGTTGATTATCACTGCTTAGCACAAGATGCGCTTCCCTTCTAAAAATGTAAAACTGATTCAAAGGCTGAGGCTACATTATTCCATTTTTTTCTTCAAAAGACTAACATTTGTAATTTGAACTTCAGCATCTCTTGGATACTTGTAAAGAAATTAACTGCACTGAAACTCCAGCCACATCATGTTGTGCATTCTCACACTTCTAACACTGGGCAAAGGGACAGAAACTAATGAAAGGCCATTCTCAAGCATTTAGTCTTCCCCCTTTAATTCCTGTGGTGCTTTCCCTTCACAGGGAAGCAGATGCAATATGTGAACAGAAACTGCTCACACAGTATGAGTAGAAAAAATTTCAGTTATGAGAGTAATCCATGTTTATTTGCCAAGGTTTAGGAAAAAAACCTCAAATTTAAAAGAACTGCACACCTATTCTGACTGCAAGAAACACTAATATTTCAATGGGGCATTAAATCAGTGGTGCTGTGAAGATTTGTCTGTTGATCAGAAATTTGGCTGAAAGGTTTAAAATTCAACTTACAGCACACAGTAACAACAATTATAGAATGACTATAAGCAACTTTTATAGGCACTTTAAGAAATGCAAGAATAAAAACCAATACCTTCATTCCTTCTTCCCAGCTAATCCAGAGATCACCTCGAGTTAAAAAGCACGCTACAGCATGCCGGGCTAAATGGTGAATCCAACCTTCTTGACGAAGCTGTGTCATAATTGCATCAATCCAAGGAAAACCTGTTCTGCCTTCTGCCCATTTGGCCAAAGCCTCAGGATTCTTATCCCATGGGATTTGAACACAGATAGGATTCCCCTCCATTTTATCAAACCGTGGATTGTTAGTTGCCGCTGTGTAGAAAAATTCACGCCATAACAGCTGGCCATAGAGGGAGAGGGGAGGGGAACTGTTCTTTTTTACCTAAAGATCATCATTGAAGGAAAAAAATTCATTAGGGAAAGCAGGGAAAAAATATGGCATCTAAGATTGTGTAGCTGACCATGCAGAAATCGTACCTTTTTGTACAGATCCGTTAACTTGAAATAAAACAGACGACAGGACAAACAGCCAAAGCGGAGGTAGGGGCTAAGCCCTGTAGGGCTTGCCAGGAGGGAATTTGCATTCATTCGTGGTCTTTCAAAGTTTGCTACCCAAGCCTTAAAAAAAAAAAAAAAAACCAAACATAGAAAACCAAATACAGAACAAAAATCACACATCAGTATCAAACTACAGGCTAGGTATCAACTTATAAAGGGAGAAATTTCGCACCGTCTATAACTGACCCCAGGCACTGGACAAATGATCACCTTACCTACGATATCTAGGTGTTCCTTTTGAACCAGCAGTCTCTAGAAGGTAATTCATCTCTTCTTCCAGAACTACCTATCCTTTTCTTTTAAATACAGAGGAAACCTAGACAACTAGTAATATGCTAGCTTTTAGACGTATTCCCCTTCAAAGTTATAAAAAAGGATGTTCAAGTAAAATTTCCTTCCAAGAACAAATAATTACATTTTTGAGTGGAAAACTGTACAGCAGACTGTCTCTAAAATTCAAATTAAAGACAGCCTGCTACCAGCTTTTAAAACAGAAACAGCACCTTGATTTATGTAATTATACTGAGGACTTGAGTTCAAGTCTGGGTTTGATTTTCTTTGGAAACAACATGCTGAACTCTTTCTTTGCAAAAAGTAGCTATGCTTCCCAGATATGTCACACTTCCAATGAGTTGCAACATACCTTTCGTTCCAAATGTCTTTCCAATCGTGTGAGAGCCTCTGTTTCTCCCCCTGGCCACACTGCAGAAGGCAGACCATCTGTGTCAAAACCTGAAAACCAAGTAGAAACAAGAAAATTCCTTAGTTGCTTATACTGTAGCTCAACAAATCCAGTACATCTTACTGTATTCTTAAGACCAACTTTAAGCTGGACATGTGACAAAGTTCTAAAACAGGATGCAATCAAGCTACAGATTGGGCAGATAAGGACTTGGGGGTGTTGGTCGATGAGAAAATGAACAGGAACCTGCAGTGTGCACTTGCAGCCCAGAAAGCCAACTGTATCCTGGGCTGCATCAAAAGGAGTGTGACCAGCAGGTCGA
>JANRGW010034521.1:0-19694 GCA_024733675.1 Psilopsiagon aymara | reverse complement strand
GGGGGGGGGGGGGGGGGGGGGGGGGCTGCCTTCCCAGCCACTTCCAAGATCCAGGCTCCAAAGCAGTGTCTGGAGAAACTGCTGGTGCTTGCTGCAAGCTCTCCTCTAGGACGAGCTCCCGCAGATGCTTCCCAGGCCTTTCCTATAGCAGGAAAAAGCAGTTGAGCAACTTCCCAGAGGCTTTTTATTTAGTTAGGTTTATTTTTGAACAGCCCCGTGCGGGCGGGCTGGGTTCAACCGTCCAGAGCTGGCAGGAACAGCACATACTTCTTGGGGAGAGCAGGGAGCAGTTTCTGCAGTTCAGCTCTGTGAGGAGCAGTCTCACCTGAAAGTGGCACCCCACAAAGACCAAGCAGCTCTCGGCCACCCCGGCCCCTGCACGGTCCCCTTTGCCATACCATGGAGCAGGAATCCCAGATCACTGCTTGTAAAGGGTCTTCCTTAGGAGGATGCTGGGCTTGTGGGTGAGGGGATGCAGAAGCTCTTTGGCATTGCCCCAGGCTGTCTGTTTTCTGCCCAGAAGCTGGAGTGGAGATGCTGAGGAGCAGCAGCCATAATGCTCATTGTGTCTCCTCAGCCAGGACCCTGCCACCCTGTCCCACTTCTCCATCACGGACCTCCTCCCAGACCTGCAGCACATCCTCTTCTGGATGGCCAACGCTATTGAGATCCTTTACTTCATCCAGCAGAAATCACCCACCTACATCCAGAGCATGGAGGAGGAGCTGGACATCAGAGGTAAGGCTGGACACAGCACCCTGCTTGCTTCTCCAGCCTGAGTGCCTTTGCTCTGCTAATCCCCAGTTGCAAACAGTGGTCAGTGCCCCTGAGATGCTCCTTTAACCCCTCATAATCCTCATCAGCAGGGACATCTCTGCAGTGCAAACTGGGATAATCCGTGCAGGAGGAGCAGCCTCGCATCGCGCAGTGGTGCTGCTCAGCTTCAGGGCCAGGTTATGTTGTATTCACAGCCAAGGCTCTCCTTTCCACCATGGCAGCTTGTGGTTAATGCTTTTGGGGCAGCTTTTTGCCTGCTGGCTGCTGGGTTTGCAGGCAGAATTGCTCATTGGTGAGCCTGGGGTAGCGCCAGCCAAAAAGAAAGACAGAAAATAAGGAAAAAGGGGTTAAATGAACCTCAGACACCTTCTGGTACGTGCAGCAAGTTAAAACCTATTAGCCAGCAGGCTGCTGGAAGGAGGGGTACGTCGTGGGCTGAGGCCGCCATGCTGTGGTACTGGGCTGTTCTGCCACAGTGGTGATGCCAGCCTGGAAGCACCAACAACATCACCCAGGGAATTTGAGAGCAGCGAATTCAGTCCATTTCACTGCTGCAGGTTTGCTCCCCATCCTCCTCTCTCTGTCCCATAGGCTCCAAGGAGTCTCTTTTCTCCTCGACCATCACAGCCAGCGAGGAGGCAATGACGGTGCTGGAGGAGGTGATCATGTACACCTTCCAGCAGTGTGTCTACTACATCTCCAAGGTATGTGCTCGCAAGGAGGGGAGCAGCATCCCATGGGGCTGGCACAAGCATCCCCAGCAGCTCTTGCTCTGTGCAGAAGGTTTCTTTAAGCTTTTACATCCTGGCAGTCGCCCCACATTGAGGTGTTTTCCTTTGGGTTGAAATGTCCTGATTTCTGGTCACAGCCCAGGAGAAGGATTGAATTACTGCAGCGCATTTCCTTGCCTGCAGTGCAGCGGCTCAGGGAGGCGTTTGGGGAGAGCTGCTTGGCTCCGGCCAGCGTGGCATAATGGTGTGATTCAGGGTGTGATGGAAAGGGGCCCCTGGACCGTTGCCGTTGGACGGCGAGAGCCAGGCAGCATCGGGAGCAGGGAACAGAGCGGGCAGTGTGAGGCAGAAGAAAGGCTGCTGTGTGCTGGTGTCAGCACGCAGGGACGCGGGCATTGCTCACCTTCCCCTTAGCAGGAGTGGATGCTAGGTGTTGCTCTCCCGTTTAATCCATAGGGAAAGGTCATCCCCATCAGTTCTGGTTTCTCTTTCACCCTTGTTCCCAGCCCCTTTTCAGCTCAGTTTTCAGATCCCTTTAGCTGAGCTGTCCCACGCTGTCACCTCCAACTGTTAAAAACGACAGAAACATTCACTTTTATTGTCACTTAATATTTATATAAAATTTAAATACATCCTTGTGCAACACTGGGGTGTATCGAGGCAGGGGTGAGCCAGAGCAGCCCCTTACCAGAGCAGCCCCTTGCTTGGCTTGTGGCGGTGCGGGGGGTTGGAAGGGTTTGGCTTATGGAAAGGAAAAGAAGGGAAGAAGATCACTGTGAATTGCCCTCTCTCTTCAGTGCTTGTACGTGTCTCTCCCTGCGCTGTTGGAATGCAACCCCTTCCAGAACGAGTGCAGGGAGAGCTGGCGTGCGAACCCATCGCTGCCCGAGGAGCTCCGCAGGGTTGTACTCATCTACCAGGCAGCACTGGACCTGCTGCGCCAGTATGAAGTGCACCCCGAGATCACCTCCCAGATGTTCGCCTACCTCTTCTTCTTCTCCAACACCCTGCTCTTCAACCAGCTCCTGGATAAGGGTCAGTTCTCCTTCAACACCCAGCCCGGACCGGGTAACCTGTAGGGCATTGACCCCTTGGGAGATCATCCAATCCATCCCAGTGCCACCTTGGGGGGTACAGGAGGGAGGGGGCTTCAAGCAGCTTGAAGGGGCTGGGGATGAGCAGGTCAAGCACGGACCTAGTTGTCATCTCCATTCCTAGGAGGGGTTTAATCCCACACATGCCACATCCTCACCTCCTGCAAGAGTACTGCCCTTTTGAGGCTGAGCAAAGGATGCTGAGAGCAGCTCAGTAATCAACTACTGCAGCCTGCTCTCTAACTGAGGTGCTCATTAGCCCTCATTAACACTGCTATTAGTGCCGGGTGCCATCCAGCCACCACCAGTACTTACAGCTATAGGATGCTGGGGACATTAACCTGCATCTATTTCGCTTCCATGGGGCATCCCTACCCCTGGGTTCCAGCTGAAGGCAAGGTGACCTGTTCCCTGACAGTGCTGATGGATGTTCTGCCTCCTCAGGCTCCTCTCTCGGCTGCTTCCACTGGTCACAGGGGGTGAAGCTTCGTGCCAGCGTGCGGCTGCTCCTGGAGTGGTTGAGTGGTGCTGGCTTCGAGCAGCTCGCACAGCAGTTCTTTGCCAAACTCGCCAACGTGGCCAACCTGCTGGCCATGCCCGGCTCCCAGCTGGTGCAGGTGAGGGGTGCCTGGCATTGGGATGGGCACAGGCAGGAGAAACGCTGCTTGGCGTTTGGGGGTCCCTGCCGTGGTATGTGCCTTCTTCTGCAGCCTGTCATCAGCTCCCTGGGTTGGTTGGATGGGCAGTATCAAGGAGGGATGCTCAGGTTCACTCCATCTTTAAGTGTTAAGGCCACGTTGGATGGGGCTTGGAGCAATCTGGTCTAGTGGAAGGTGTTGGAAGGGGGTTGGAACTGGATGAGCTTTGAGGTCCCTTCCAACCCAAACCAGTCTGACGTTCTATGACTGTCTTGCCTGTTCTCTCCCTCCCGTTCCCCTCAGGAGCCCCTGCTTCTCAGCGAAAGCAGCTCCTCATCTCTTCACCCCGTGCTCTCTCTCCTTGCTCAGATGTCCTGGTCATCCCTGCGAGCCGAGTTCCCGGCGTTGAGCCCCGCGCAACTCCACCGGGTGCTGAGCCAGTGCGAGGCAGTGATGGATGTGGGCTGCATCGCAGCGTGGCAGCCCAACAAGGAGGAGAGCCCGGCCACCTTCCAGCCCGGTGAGCCCCCGGCTTCGTGCTCAGTGCTGCTCTGGTCACACACAGGCTCCCTCTGAGGTTTTTATGTAGAAGCCAAGCAGACCATTCCCTTCTCCTCCCTGGGACTCCTGTAGTAACTGCAGTGATTGGGAATAGCTATGGCCTTGTGATTCAGGATGCAAAGTGCACTCGGAAGGGCTTGGAGCTCTTTCTGTGTGCCCAAATGGGGAATGCTGTTGCCTCGCACCTCACCATGTCCCCAGTCCCATCTGGAAGACCACACGTGGTTGGGAGGCAGGAGCAGGGTACAGCCGGGCCGGTGTTAACGTCTCTGCCTTTCAGATGAGATGCTGGAGTCCTTTGACAACCACCCTCCCATCATCCTGCCTAGTGGGGGCTTCAAAGTGGACCTGGAGGTGGAGGCGTTGGATGACAACATCTACAGGCACCTCCTTTACATCCGCCACTTCCTCTGGAGCCTGCAGAGCAAGAGTCCCAGCACCAGCGAGCGGCCGGGCTCAGCACCCCCAAAGGTAGCCGGTACCCCATGGAGGGGCTGCTCCTCTCCTGGGTGGGCAGAAGGGTTTTGGATCCCTCTGGAGACCCCGCTGAGCCCAGTGCAAGGGCTTGCTGTAGAGCTCATGTAGAGCTGCTGGGAGGATTAGTGCTGTTAATCCCCCAGCCTGGGGGGAATGGGAAGGTGAGCAGGAAGGACAGGCAGGTCCCAGCAATCTCATTAGTGGGAAGGAGGGAAGAAGGAGGATATCTGAGGCAGCACTCCCCTTCTCCCCGTGTATTCCTGGTCCTTCTTGCCCTGCTTGTCCCCATGTAGCCAGGCAAGAACAAAAGCACTGATTAGCTAATCCCTATAAAGCACAGAGTGCTGCAGGTGCTAAGCTCAATTGCCATTCATCTGCAGCCCCCTTTGGAAGGACATTCCTTTTGTAGAGCCTCTTTTCTCCCCATTGACTGCAACACCCACAGGCACCACCACCTCCTGCCACCCTTGGACCACATCACTGTGCTCCCCAAGCGTTGCCCTTCAATGAGATCCCCCAGCACAGACATGACCAGGAATCCCCTTCTGTCTGGCTGTGAGCATGCCCAGCACAGCCCTGGCCACAAACCTGGGGTGTAGAATTGTGCTAGGACAAGCTCTAGCAGCATCCACATTTCCAAGGCTTTGGCTGGAACCAGCAGCCATCCTGCCTGCAGAGCACACAGGGTGGTGGGGTGCAGGTACAGTGACAAGCACATGCAGGGGGTCTCATAGGGCATTTGTTTCCTTAAGGAAGAGGCATGCACGACAGCAGATGTCCTGGAAGTGAGCAGGAGCCCTGCTGCTGCCCTGGGGAGCACCATCACCCAGGAGGACCATTGCACCAAGCCAGAGGGGAGCCCCTTGCTCTGCCTGGCCACCAATGGCTGCCCCTGTGAGCACCCTGACAGCGAGCCCCAGCTCCAGGAGAGGCTCCAGCAGCTGCAACTGGGCAGGGGCCTGGCCCCCAAGGCTGGACCAGCACCCACAGACTCCTCCTGCCTCCTGACACCCCCCACTACCCCACTGAACTTCGATTCTATCAGCCCAGAGTCCCCTCAGGGCACCGGCAAGGGGCTGCAGGAACCCCGGAGGAACGGGATGAATGGCACCAAAGGCAGCACTCCTGAAGGTAATGACAGTTGGTACTGCCTTGATTTGGGGTGCAGGATCAGGGCGTGAGGGTGCTTGCTGCTCTTCTCCTTCCCTGGTTCCTGTGGGGACTTGTCCATGTTTGGACAAGGAGAGCAAATGAAGCATCACAGCCCTGGGGGTACCTGAGGTTGGCTTTGATGGGGTTTTGGGATGTTGTGAGGCTGGTTTGGGTGATGCCATAGTGGTAATCCAGTCTTTCTGCTGGCAGGATGCTCACCGACCCCCTATGACTACCCGACACCAGAGTCTTCCAGCCGCAGCTCTGCCACCGATGATTTCTGCTATGTCTTCGTGGTGGAGCTGGAGAGAGGACCCATTGGGCTGGGAATGGGGCTGATTGATGGCTTGGTGAGTCCTCCCCCATCACAGGACAGAGCTGCTGCTCCTCCAATGAGCTGATGTGGGACCTGTGAAACCATCAAGAAGCTATTGGCTTCCCGTGGCAGCTAGATTGCTTCTCCTAGAGAAAACGAGGCATAGATGGATCTCTCAGGAGGAGCAGATCTCTGCTCCCAGGTTGCTGTGCCATGCGCGCAAAGTGCATCACATCTGTCCTGCAGCTGGAGAGAGCAGACAGGCTCAGCTCTCTGATGGAAGGAAAATGACTCAGATGAGGTCTTTCCTCCACCCTTCAGCGGGTGGCAAGGGAAGCTCGCAGGGTGCCAGAACTGCTCCAACAACAGCACTCGTTGCTCAAGGGGACGTTGCAATCTGGCTGAGTGTGGTGGATCATTTTACTAAGTGGCCTTTCACCGCAGTGCATTAGGTCAGTAGGAAACAGGGCATCACGGAGCTGCTGGGACAAAGACTAAAGAGCTCCCATCCCAAGATGGCTGCAGCTTAACGATGCTTTGCTCTTAATTAAACTGAACAAGAAAACTTGCCCCCACCTCTCCTTTATAAGTTGATATAAAACTGAAGGCTCGCGTTTCCTTCCTGTTACTGTGACACTGCCCCCAGCACCCATCCATCAAGTTCCCCAGTGCATCAGGCACCCACTTGGCTGTGAGCTGCAGGGGACAGTTGCCCTTCCCAAACAACCTTATGGGACCACAAACCTTTCATGTCCCCTATGCCCCAAATGGTCACTCACCACCTTTCTCTGCCAACAGCACACTCCTCTTTGCTCCCCTGGGATCTACATCCGCACGCTGATTGAGGATAGCCCTGCAGCTGCTGATGGCAGGCTCTCTATTGGGGACCGCATCCTGGCTGTCAATGGCACCAGTCTCATCGGGGCAGACTACCAAAGGTGAGATGCACCTTGCAGGAGGGCCTAGGCTGGTATCAGCACTGTGGGAGTTACTGGTCAAGGCCAGGTTTTCAGCATCTTGCAGCAAAGAGCTGCACAGGGGTCTCCAAGTCCCTGGTACAGTCAGTAATGCAGAGGATGCTGCAGTAAAAGCAAGCTGCAGAGACAGGAGAGACCTACACTGGACACTGGAAATAGGGAAAGGCAGCTTTTTGGGTTTGGAAGAGGGATCAGGGAGCAACAACTGCTCCAAAGGTGGGTCTCAGCAATGCACTGCTGCTCTAACCCCAGCCCACCCCATGGCTCCTCTCAAAGGTGATGGGATGGGACAGCTTGCACCCTGCAGAACCTACAGGGCAGAGCAGCTCAGGGCTTGTTTGTCCTTACCCTGGCAGCACTGGTGTGGAGGCCAGGCTCCCTGTGAAGAGAAACAGACTCTGCCTGTGACACTGAGCAGGCACAGAGCGGAGGGTGCAGGTGTTTTGCAAATGGGGGGGTGTTTTGTACATGTCCATGACCTGGCAGGATCCTGGCAGCCTGCGGGGAGCCAGAACTCACCCATCTCCCTATTGCTGCTCTCCGCAGTGCGGTGGACCTCATCCGCTCTGGAGGGAAGAAGCTGCGGTTCCTGGTTGCCAAGTCGGACATGGAAATAGCCAAAAAAATCAGTTCCAGCTTGTCTCCCTCCTAGTCCCTGTGGTGTGAGGGTCCTTCTGCAGCAGCCTGTGGGTGCAGCTCTGGTTAAGGCTGACTCTGGGGAGCCTGGAGTGCAAAAGGGAGGACCAGGACTCCACAACTGCCCTTGATTTGCTTATGACACCGCCCCTGCACTGCAGCGGATGAAAGGACATGCAAGGGAGGTGCACGCTTCTCCCACTGCACTTACTGGGAGCATCCATTGCCCGGCTTTGCCTTGTACCATGCATCATCCTTCTCAGGAGCTTGCCTGGTCCTTTGTCCCCTCTGGCAGGGGGCAGGAAGGGGATGCTCCCCTCACAGCTCCTCCATTCCTCTAGGCTGGCAGCCCTGCGTGATTTCTCCATGCTGGCAGGTGGAAGGTTTGAAACACCTTTGGGATTTAAAGGTTGGCATGTGGGGCAGGCCTGGGTTTTGCCTGTGGCAGTGACCATCGGAGGTGCTAGCACATAAGGCTGGAAAAGGGTGCCCAGCTCTGGGAGTGGTAAAGGCAGCAAAAGCACCCAGAAGCAGGATTCGAAGCGGGATGCATTGCTAGAAGATTACGTTCCCTGGTGCCATACCCGAAGTCAGGTGCCTTTCTGCTGCTTGGCTACAATCACACTGCCCCCAGGCCTGCTTTGGGATGGGAAGCAGCTACAGCAAAGGGCTGACACCACCAGCAGTTCCCTGTGAGCCCTGAGGAGAGCCTCTGAAGAAGATGCTCTTGCCCTTGCCCATGCAGCAGATGTACTGCCTGGCTCTGGCACCATGATCCTGGCAGAAGGAGCCTAGGACTAACCCAGCGGAGACTTTGCCCACACAGAAGCTGTTGCCCACCAAGGCCACCAGGAATCTGAGTGAGCCCAGCAGCATGCTGACACCAGTCCAGGCAGACAAATGACATCTTGACACCATGTCCTGGTGTCCCTCCAGCTTTGCCAGGCCATTGTAAGGCCACCCTGTTTCCTGCCCAGCTCAGAGCATCTCAGAAGTGCGTGCTGCTGATGGGTACTGATGGGCAGCAGGAGCTCCCCTTTGGAAGATCAGTCTTGAACATCCCAAAGGAGCTCTGGTAGCTGCTCCGACAGTGGCGTAAGCAGAGCCGAGGTGGCAGCTCCACCATGCGGCTGTCTCCTGGCTGCCAAGTCCTCTGTGCTTTTAACAGCATTCACAGGATAAACCTGACCTCATTTCCATATATAGACTGATACCAAGACCTAGTTTAGCCAAACCCTATTAGAACAGCCTGCCACAAAGTCCTACATCACACCCTGCACTTGAACCAGCATGGTCTAGCTCTGGAAGCAAATCGGATATGCACATGGCATCTCACAACAACAGTGCTCTGAGGACTGTGATGCTAAAAAAGGGATGTTTAATAGGGCTGGCCTTAATTAAACCTCACTGCTGTAGTTTTGGTTTCTGGGCTTAGTCTTGCACTTTGCAGGAGGGATGTCAAAACAACCTACATAGGGGAAACACTCCAGTACTGGATTTCTATACAGCCTGGCCTGCCTTTTCCAGGACAAGATGGACAAAGCACTTTCCCTGAGACACTAGTGCCTTGCTTTGCTGCTTGGCCATGCTCATGCCAACCAGCCTGGGGTGCTGCACCAGGAGGGACTGGGAGCAATGCATATCTCCTGCCACTGACTCAGCTGTACCAGGCAGGCAAGCAAAGGCTCAGGGCCCCACAGGGCTCATGGTGATTCACTCCATTGTGTCATGCAAGTACTTCGGCCTCTCATCCTCCAAGGAGCTCAGCAGGTTTGTAGGGCAGGAAATAGGCTGCCAGGGCTCTTGGGCAAGCTGCATGCACTCCTCACTCCCCTCTGCCCCAGAGCCAGGGCTTCAGGGAAGGCTCAGTTTGCACTAGACAGTACTGGGGCTGCACCCTGGCAAGGTCCAGGGGTACCAATGCAACCCTCTGCTCCTGACCAAGCCTGACTCCAGGCATCCCTGGAGGTGGGAACCAGCCCCAGAACTGTGTGTTGCTCACAGGGCAGTCAGGCATTGAAACAGACTGTAAATAAACCCTGCTATTTACTAGCGTGCATGAGGGCTTGCTCCTCCTGGGAGGAGCAGTGGGATGTATTTACTTCCCCTCTTTGTTAATACTGTACAGCTCGAACGTGTATAAACTTCTCATGCAGGTACAGAACACAGCATGGCGCCTGTTTGACACGGGCTGATGTATGCTAAGAAATGCTCTTGGTGTCAACAATAAACTGGATCAATAAATCTCTCTAAGCTCTGGTCTGGTAGCTGGCACTTGGATCTCAGCATGTTCACTCTGAAGGTAAGGCAGAAGAGCAGTGAGAGTTTACAACAGAATTAAAGGAGTCCCTTCCACTTTCTCCACTTTACACAGGCCTTTGCTTGGCTACAAGCAGAGGCAATAAAGGAAGCACATGCATAGCCAGGGTGTAACGAGGACAAAAGGGAGGGAGAAACAAGTCAGAGGAGGGGAGGGAAGGTGAAGTGTCTCCACAGGGGCATGGTGTGCTGGCAGAGCATTAATGCACGCATTTGCTCTCCTGTCACATTCACACAAATCCACTGGGATTTTCAGTCCTTACTGCCAGAGAGAGATAAAACTAACTTAGGCAACAGAAAAGCAACCAGTGTTAGGAGACAGAAAGACAAACAGCCTTAGACCAGAAAAGCAACCTCAGGTCTACTTATTCCTGTTTTCTGTTTCATTCACAATCATTTGTTCCTCATTCCAGTGAAGAGCAAGGCCTCAGCCTTAGCATCAACAGCATCCGGTGAGCTGCAACAGAGGCTGGAGCCTCTCAGAAACCTCATACCCTCACCGTGGCATGCAGCCAGGAGCTGGCTCCAGGAGATGGGTGACAATCCTCAAGGCAAAAGGGAGGGAGTCATTCACCTCTCTCTGAAACCGTGTACTGCCCACACCTGCAGGTGGTGTGAACACAAACTGAGCCACATCTGGCATTTTCAGGAGGTTACTGAGCTCAGTTGCCAGGATAAGGAGCTCCTCAAGGTCCGCCTCGCAGTAAACAGAGGTGACAGCCGGGCTCTGCAGAAAGGTCCTCATCTTGGACAGGAACATGGACACTCTGCAGGAGAAAAGGACACAGACATCAGCTGGCAGGACCTTTGCACCCAGTCAGGTCACCACTTAAACCTGTGTGCTCCAAAAGATGGTTGCAGATCAACACCAGATGCTACCCAACCCTTCCTCCTGAGGCACAGAGCCTGAGTCTGCAGAGGAATCCAAACTGTGCTTCCCACAGCTTGCTTCCTCTATCCTGTTTCAGTTTCAGGTTCCATCAGCTGCCAAGCTTGATTATTTAGCACTAGCAAACATCTGTGTTTGGACCTACAAGATCTGCATGTTTCAGCCCTTAGCCCTTCCTGCCATCCACCCTCACCTGGGTATCAAGTCCTGGCTGCGAGCTGCCAACTTGGTCAAGGTGGCCATAAGGACCCTGATGGTGCTGGGGGCATAGCGGGGGATGCTGGCCAGTGGTCGGAGCTGGGTAATTTCGAACAGCACAACCTCTAGAGTTTCAAAGAACTCGTTGATCTGCTCAACAGTGCAGCGCTTGTCATAGGACACAGACATGTACTCTCCAATAGCCCAGACCTGAAGCAGAGGCAAGGAAAGGGAATCAAAGCAAATCAGATTAGTTAATACTGAGACAGAGGAGAGGAGGAAAAGGAAGGTGACCAACAGATCCCACAGCAGTTTGGAGCAAGCTGTGCCAGCAGCAGGCAGGCCCTGCTTACCATCTGGGTGAAGATGGCCTCCTTGTTCTGGACATTGCTGACCATTCCTGAGAACTCCAGGATCTCCGTGGATGCTTCCACAATGACTGCAGGGTGCAGACTGCAGAGCACCACCAGCTGCGAGCTCAGCACCCTGGGGAAGAGAGATGGGCAGAGCTCAGATCATGGGCAAGGTGGTCATCACCAAACCAAGGAGGTGCTGGCAACAACCAGCTCCTGGCACAGTGTCTGCACACTCTGTCACAGCAGGGACTGGACCACAACTGAAGGCAGTGGAAGGGCTGGGAACTTGGCTGGTCCTAGCGTCCCATCTTACCGGTACACATCATCTTTAAATGCTGGGATCTCATAGAGCTGGTCACTCCTCTGCAGCAGCAGCACCACCAGCTGGTTTATCAGTGGACCATCTGCAAACTGACAAACAGCCTTGTTTCAGCAACACCAGTGACTTCCAGCAGCCAAACCCCAAACTAACCAGTCAGGTAAGACAGCCAGCACAGAAACAGCCTGATCTAGCAGGAGGAGAGCAGTGCACAAAGCCAGTACCAGGCACTCATTCTGCTCTCACCCACCTCCTTTTCAGCTGACTGAGAGAACATGGATCTTTTCTGCTTCTCTGGATGAAGCAGCCAGCTCAGTGCTGGCTCTTGCCACTATTAGACCATCCCACTCTCCCCACACACACCCTCTCTTCAAGCTGCAGTGTCTTAACAACTTTGCTTCTATGACTGTTCTTCATGTAATGAACGATCCCAGCATGACTAGGAACCAAACTCCCCCAAAAGGGCTTACCTCTGCCACCACCCTGAAAAAGAGCTCCAGTAAGACAGGGACAGTCTCTGAACACTGCACGACCCTTGGGCTGCTGGCCAGGGATCCCAACAGCTGCCGAAGTGGAATCAGCCTGTGGGCAAGAGTAGAGTTACTGCTGAAGCTTCTTTCCAACTACTCTCCTGGCTGCCCTCCCCTCCAACCCCACAACAAGGCCTTTCAGCACTTGGCAAAGCTAACACAGGGAAGACCAAATCCATCTCACCCCAGCTATGACTTCCCATCAATCCCAGTGCTGCTTCCAAGAGCAGGATGGCTGAACCAAACCCTTGTGGCAGTCTCCTACAGCAGCCTCCCACCTCTCTGGGGCATCTTCGGGAGTAGAACTGGTGCGGAGAAGATACTGGAACATGCTTTTGTAGAGGGGATGGCGAAAGGCTTCCATACAGGTGGCTGGCTTCACAGCTGGGTTGCTGGCAGCCCTCTTGGAGGCAGGAAGAGCAGTTGACCTAGCAGGAAGTCAACACAAGGAATGTGCTGTGTTATGAGAATAGGCACAGGGCACAGCTGGAATCCTGTAGAATGGAGTAATACGCTTTCCACTAAAACAGGGACAACAAGCTGATCTTCCCCAAGCCTTCTGGAGGCCAGAGAGCCTAGATGACAGAACATTATAAGCTCAGACAATAGCTCCAGAATTGCTTCTATATCACTCCTGGGAAAGGAGAAAATAGTGCTCTGTTTCCTTCACTCATCAAAACCCAACAACCTCTTGCCTCTAGGATGAGTCCCTTTTCTAAGGACTCCACTAAGAGCCAGTTCCAGTGCTATCCCATCTTCCTGGAGACTCAAAGTTCCTAATAATTCTTCCTCAGGAAGAAATCTCTGTATGCCTCCAGAAGACGAAAGCCAGAAAAGAGGGGTATGAGCAGGGAGGAAAGAGCAAGTAGCCCACACCTCTGTGGTGAGATGGCAGACACCCTCATGTGGCAACTGTTTGGAGCTAGATATGGAGAGGGAAATGTACTAAAGAGCAAGAGCTGGTCACCTTCTCTTCCCATGCACAGCACATCGCCAGGAAAACCAGGCTGACGTCCGTGCAGCTTTGCGTTAACCTGACTGTAGCAGATGCCTCTTATTCTGCAACAGCAGCAGCCAGAGGGCAGCTGAGACTCACAGAAACACATACTAGGCTATGGTCACCATCAATACCCTGATTAGCAAGTGAGAGGAACAGAAGGTAGCATTACCTCAGCTGGATGTCCAGAGCTGCTGTCAAACAGGGCAGGTCAAGTAGCAAATGGAAGATCTCAACAGCTGTGCCTGCATCCAGCAAAAATGGGAGAAGGTCCACAAACTCTGAGATGAGGGGTGGGCTGTTCCATGCCAGGAACTGCAAGGAGAAAGCACAAACTGCTGCATTATCCATCCTACCCTGCCACACACCCAGATGATTCTTACACTGTGACTGAAAGGGACAGGGAAGGGAAAGTCACTTCTTAAAAGCAAAACCAGAGAAGTCTGAGGGTTTGGTCAAGAGCTGGGGGCTGCTGGAAGCTCAACACAGACATCTGGCAGCTGCTTCAGTGGCTGGCAAGCTGAAACTTACTAAAGTTTTCCAGAAACAAAGTGTCTTAACTGTGTTTACTGCTTTCCAACCCACAGGCAGTAACCCTAACACAGACTCCATTATTGGCAGTGCTAATCACACCCAGAACCCTCTTTCCTCTTCAAACTCATACTTGCTTTTATAACAGTCCTTTGTGTGTTCTCTCCCTAACACAGCCATGGAGGCACATGAAGAGGTTCCTGGGCACAGAAAGGAACATCCAACAGGCTCTCTCCTGTGTGCTGCTCTCGCAAGCTGTACCTTAAAGAGATTTGGGAAACTCTGCTTGAGTATGCTGGAGGCCTCAGTGAAGAGCTGGCTGTTGTCTTTGCAGAACTGGACAAATTCAAAGGCCAGTGATGGGTTGTGGAAATGCTGAGCCGGGATATCAGTGAATAGGTGTTTGTAGATTGCATCGGAGTCCCCAGCTGCCATTTCACCTGGGAGAACAGAGCACACTGCCGAGCACAACCCACGCAGCAGCCCGGCCAACAAAAACCACAGGACACCCCATCTCCTGGGTCTCCTGGAGTGCGATCATCCTTCCTAGACTACAGTCAAAGCTGAATTACCAATCCGGCAGCCAGCAGACTGACAGAAGAAAAGGCTGTGCAAAGAGTATGCAAAAGTAGATCATAGAGGAGGGGGTGAGAGCTGATGACTTACTGTGGTTCAGGAAGAACTGGGCAATGGGCAGTAGCGCTCTTGCAGAAGAGGCATCCCCACAGATTCTGCCATGCAAGGTTTTCAGGAAGGAGGCTGCGCAGTGCACGTAGGAGGCGTCCTGTTTGCAGATGATGTCCATGATTGTCACTGCCTCGATGAGACACTGCAGGAGAACAGAGAGTCACATCAGAGTGGGAGAAGCCAAAACTCTCAGAGCTTCAGCCCCACCTCTGTGTACTTACCGCTTTCTGTAGGTCTCCATCATTTTTCTTCAGGGGTCCTGCCGAGAAAGAAGTCCAAGTTAAACTTTGAGTCCAAACAGGGACAGTAGGTTGTCACTTTGAGCACTAACACAGATTTTAGGACAACTGGGAACACATACTAATCCCGATTCCAGGCTAATGAGAACAGGTTCCACAGCTAGCCCCACAAACCAACAGTGGGAGGCAGAACATAGCCATTGCCTTCAAACCTCTCCCAACACCCCAGCTCAGGGCTGGTCAGTGACCTTCACCAGCAGCTGCAACAGGCCCTGTGCCTCTGGAGCCTAGGGAGTAAGATCCCAGCCCAGAGAAGGAGTGAACCAGAAACACTTTCAGGATTACTACCAAGAGAACTCCAAGGAGGGTTCATGGCAAGACTCACGCCGGTTGCTTTGCTCAATCAGCCGCTGGCAGTACTCAAAGGCTTTCTCTCGCAGATGCTCCTTAGGGGAAAGCAGGCGACCAGATGTGGATGTAGTTGAGACCACGGACATAACAGAGCTGCCCACTCCTGATTTGTCATCTACAGAATCAAGGTTACCATGTATGAGCTCATGTCCTGGGCAATGTAAGCCATACAATTGCTCACTAACACCAAGGTTGCCCGCAGTCCTCAGGTGTACTATGAAGAAAAGCAGACTGGGGAAGAAGGGAGTGTTACAAGAACACTAAAGAGATGCTGTCTCTCACCACACAGGCATTTTTTTCTCAGGGACCCAAGGAGTTTTGTCTGTCTCTAGGGGATCCACTGAACGAGTGAAGTCCTCATGAAGGGTCAGTAAGGAGGTTTCGTGATATTTCTTCCCAAAGTTTCCCTGCTCCTAGTCCATGAACTCTTAACTCTTACGCCTATTCCTGCCGCTTGCTGGGTTGCTGGTGCAGCCACCTAATCATCACAGAGCACACACCCCTCTTGAGGGTGCAACCCAGACTGGCCTGCAGGCCTTCAGCTCGTACCTGAACTAGGGGTTTCCAACTCCTTGTCCCCATAGCACAGCAGCCATTTCCGCAGCATGGAGAAGGCTTGCATGTTGAGCCATTGGTCTTGTGTGTAGCACTGACCCACTGAGAGCACTGTGAAGAAGTCTGTGGCAATGGCACCATCCACCTCTGTGACAGGACCAGGCTGTGAGAAAAGATGCAGCACGTCAGATGGCCAGGGAGAGGCTAAGAGAGAAGGGAGGGAGAACTCCACTGAGCCCATGGAGATAACGACCCCATTTATAGGTACTATAGGGTCTTGCAGAGAAAAGCCTGCTCTGTTGGATCCTTCCCCCAGCTGAAACACTTCAAAATCTTCCCCTCTCTCTGACACAGCCCTCGTTTGCAGTCAGCTTTTATTCCAAGTTAATGGTCACTAAAAGACTTTCCCCTCAAAACTACTTCAAGGATCAAAGCTCTGTCTCTGCAGCAGAGCTCCTAAATCTTGGAGCTATAAATCCCTCTACTTGGCTTGCCTTTGTGTTTTGGCATTTCTAAGTTACCATTTCCCAAAAGAAGCTGATTTTGGGAACCTGGAACAGCAGATAACTAACAAATGCCCCTGTGAGATGACCACTTACCTGTCTGCTTCTGGGACTGAAGAAGCCTCCAGAGGACTGAGTGACTCCTTGCTGAATACCTGCATGCCTCAGCCAGTCTGCCATCTTCTTACTGACTACATTGGTCTGCTCTGTACAAGGAAAGTCACAGGGTCATTTCTAGATCGGGCAGAGAAGCAGCCTCTGCTACCCCTCAACTGCTGTGCTTCTCCTCCAGCCTAGAAGGCTGTCTCTCTGACCCAGCAAAGAAACTAGTACCCCAAGGTGGATGCCCTGTAGTTCTCCTCATACTACTTCAGTATCACTCACACTCATTTCAGAGCCCTGTGTCCTTTTCTAACTCCTAGCCATTGGGTCAGTCTCCTCATTGTTTTGTCTGTTTCCTCAGACAAAAAGTCAAGTAGCGAGCACTAGAATCAGGAACTTCTAGGACCAGAAGAGTCAAGAGGCACTTGTTCCTTTGTCGCCATCTACATGCTATTAGGAGGAAGGTACAAAAACACGGTCAAATCTATTTAGGCAGTGGCTGGCTTCAGCTCTGCAGACAGAGGCACAAATTCCTCATAGAGAACACACAGGAGCTAAGGCAGGTGATCCTGCCTGCTCAGCCAGCCCATACACCCTGGCCCAGCATCCTCCCCAGAACTGCTCCTGCATACTGCAGGACACACACAGGAAACTCCCAGGAACAGACTCTTGCTCACAACACAGTTCCTCACCATTTTACACCTGAAATGCTCTTCTATGGCTTACTCACCAGGGCATATTGCCCACCACTACCCATACAGTCCTGCCTCTCTTATGGAGAGTACACCTAGTTGGTTTTGCTGCTCTTTTGAACAGACGCACAGGCACATCTCTTTCTTACTCTGCTTCAGTATAGCTACAATTTAACACTCCTATTGCATCTGGAGACCTTAGTTAGGGTACCTGTTACTGTGACACAAATCCATGCAGAGCAGAGACTCTGGTCCCCAGAAGGGCCTAAAGCAGCTGAAGGCCCAGTCCCATTTTTGAGTGGTAAAATATACCTTGGTCAGTAAGTTCACTTTCCTTGTGGCAGAGATGTCACTTTAACAGCAGTTTCTAAGTCCTACTCCCAGCCAAGGACTTCAGTGAGCCTTCTAACCACTATACAGGTCACAGCCAGACGGTCATCTCAGGCCCTCATATGTATGTACCTTCAGTTAGGGATTCTGGTGAAAGACTGACGACATTTGACAGGACAGGAAGAAGGTACTGTGCACTCTGACCCTCAGGCAGTCTTCCTTCAAGGACTTTTACAACATGCTGCCCCACAGCAGACACAGCCTTCTTATTTCCCTTAAAAATAAAGCAGAGGTGAAGCTAGGCAGATAATCTACTAGTGCTAGAGACCAATACCATACAAACTCTTCCATCAGGCATCAGTACCTATGTCAAACATCAAAGGAACTCACAGCACAGACTATTCTACCACATTTTACAGAGAACTTCTGCAATATAAATTCACAAATTCCACAAGGGGAGAGTAGTTTGACAGAGCAACAGGTTTGTGGACAACCATCGCTTTAAGCAGAAATAAACAACTGCAATGGATGTCTTGAATTTAAACACTATGATCCATTAATTCTAGAGCAATTCTAGCACTAACTACTCCCCACATGGTCAGCTTGCTGGTTCACTTGTTAAAGTAGAGATTTATGAATAGAAAATTGGCTGGTTTATCATGTTCTGGACTCTCTGGTTGGTCCATATCCTTGCAACGTGGAAAATAAAGCAGCTTCCTCTTTTAGAGGCTGTTATTGCTCTGGCTATAAATAGCAAAGGCTGTGTTTTGTGGAAAGCCAAAAGCTTTACAGAAAGAACATGAGCTTTGCAGAGTCAAGAAGGCAGAGGAGCAAAGACAAGGAGAATGATTTCCACTCAAAGCAGTGACAAATGAAAACACGCAGAAGCTGTTTTTAAAGGCACTGCTGAAGTGGGGCTGCTTTCATGAATGATAGTGCTGCTCATTGCAGCCCATGTTACAGAAGTGACACTGAAATGGCGAAAATATAGTAAGTGTTAGTAACACCAAAAATTGATGAAAACCCCTTCATGATTTTAGTTATACTCTATCAAAAACTAACACCTAGGGTATGTTTTTACATTGCAGGACAGTCTCAAGGCTGGATATGGGAGAGAACTGCTTTGTAAGGTAGCACATAAGTAATGTCACTGTTTTCTGTTCCTATGTTTTCATTTCCTCCAGCTAAGTACGACTCCGAGGAGTGATCTGAATCATAGGAAGCACTTCTGGCACACAGTGAAACGCAGAATGAGAAAGTGCAGAAAAATATTTTACCTTTAATAGGCACAATAATAGTAAAAGAAGAAGTAGAAGGGAAAAGAAGTTTCCCCAGAGGGCAGTCAGTGCAGGCAGCACTCAAAACAGGAAGGTCCTCCTATCTTCTTCCCCATGGAGAATCTAGATCTTTGAAGTGCCATCCACATTTACAACCCTACATGTTTTATAGGTTCTATGTATATATTTTTATCTTTGAACATGAAAGCCAAGGCCATGAAAAGCAGGAATAATAAATTCACTCTCAAATCTTTTGCTCTACAGGTTCAAGCAGCCCTGACTTTAAGTCTATTATAGCAGCTAGCATTAAAGTGGTCCTTTTTGCTTCCAGTCAGTTACAAGCCTGCTTGAGGTCCTCAGTCTCTGTACACCACAATTTTTAGTCTTTGTTATCGAATACTAAATGCAAAAATTTGCCATTTTTTCCTATGCAAAGCAGAATAATTAGGGTTTTTTTTTTTAAATAAACATGGAAATGTTTCTGCATTTCCAATTAATTTTTCACTCCTTTTGAACTCAGCAAACAGGGAACAATCAGAAAGCAAATCCCTACTGACAAGGGAAGATTTCTGCCTTGGCAGGTCACTTACCTGCGCCAAAAGGATAGAGGATACCAGACTCAGGAGCTTTGCATCTTGAATCTTATCACAGGACAGGATCAGCTCATTGCAAGGTGACATCTCTCTCAGGATGGCAGCACATAACATCTGAATCTGCGCAGAGCTCTTGGATGAACACAGCACTGTTTGCAATAGTTCCACAAAATTGCCATCTAGCCTGCAAGAGGAACACAGTAAAGCATCACTGCAAGGCAAGCAAAGATTCAGTCATTTATTTCCTGCTCATTCTTGGGTTTGGGATGATCTCCCTCAACAGTGACCCTGCCTAATGCCATCTTATCACCTTCACTTCTGAATGTTGCTCCTTAGAACAGTTTACAAGAGCTTAGTGACACACACTTGTTATTCTCATGGCAAAAGGAGGCAGCTTCTGCTTAGCAATGGGGGAAAAAAGCCAGTGAAAGGCTTTACATTTATATTGAACTCAGTTTTTCCATAGAATCATAGAATGGTTTGGGTTGGAAAGGACCTTAAGATCATTCAGTTCCAACCTCCCTGCCACGGGCAGGGACACCTCATGCTAAACCATGCCACCCAAGGCTCTGTTCAACCCGGGCTTCAACACTGCAGGGGATGGAGCATTTGTAACTTCCTTGGGCACCCTGTTCCAGTGCCTCACCACCCTTACAGTAAAGAATGATTGATTTGACACAGCCCAGGATGCGGTTGGCTTTCTGGGCTGCAAGTGCACACTGCAGGCTCATGTTCATTTTCTCCTCGACGAACACCCCCAAGTCTTCCACAGGGCTGCTCTGAAGCTCTTCTCTGCCCAACCTGTAG